>JAQBSW010008450.1:0-34096 GCA_029291075.1 Eudiplozoon nipponicum
TGGTCGTTTATCCTTATCGCAGTTTCAGAGCGTGATCGGACTAGTTCGCCAGGCAGCCATAGACATTCGCCAAATACCATTTCAGCAGAGCTACATTTGATCGGCTCACAAGGTTTTTACGCATTGATAAGAGTACTTTCGACAAAGCCGCAAGCCAAGTTGCTTCTGGTCTAGCCTTGAGTGCCGCTTTCAGTTCCCGGTGTGACCTTTCGGCGAAACCATTTGCTCTAGGATTATGAGCCGCGGTCACGGATTGCTTGACACTATAGTATTTCAGTTGGGCAGCGAAGTATTCGCCGAGGAACTGTGCACCCCAATCGGTTGTCACTTCAGCTGGAGCACCAAACCGAGCGAAACAATTTAGCTCTAAAGCAAAACTGACAGTGTCTTGCTTCATGTCTGGCAGTGGTATAGCCTCATACCATCGAGTGGTGCGATCCCATATTGACAGTAGTTAGCGTATATTGTTCACGTCAGCTAAGGTTACCAGATCAACGTGTATGTGCGTGAACCGGACTTTTGGCACTTGGATGACTTGTGGCGCCCTTTTGGTGTGTCTCGTCACTTTGCATTTCTGACATTCTAGACATTGTTATAATCAAGGTTGCGGTCTTGATATAAACACCTGACCCATTATCACTATATATGTTTAGTAACCAGAATAAAGGTGGTATCTGTTCAGGAAGGACTTATTGGGAACTCATCATGTACTGGCCAGAATTTGCCACGGACAGGATACGAACCTGTACATGATGAGTTCTGGGCTAAGACGAAACCGGTTCACTGGATGAATTGTGCTTTCTGCACCCACACTCTTATTTATACTGAAATATGTAAGTACTAATGGGTCAGGTGTTTATATCAAGACCGCAACCTTGATTATACAATTGTTATCACCACCAGCAACCAATGTTCGTTTAATTCTAGACATTGTTTTGACCACTTCTTGACATCTCGCCGCATGCCAGGCCAAAAATACGTTCTGGATAAATTTCCACTGAGGCTTCGCCAGATAGATGGCTCATTGAATGGTAAAACTCGAAGCTTTTTTGACGGAATTTTTCAGGTACAAACGGTCGAGAGCCCACGCCAGTTATTTAACACTGCAGCAGAGCTCCGTCATAATCAAATGTTTTCAGGCAATTGACACCAAATGTCCGAAGTGATGGATCATCTTGCTGTGCTACTTGAAATTCCTGACAACTTATAGGTGGTGCACACATGATAGAAGCACAGAGTTCTGCAGGACGGCGCAGGGAGTCTGCAACTACGTTTTCTAATCCTTTGACGTGAGTGACTTCATATTCATGCTCGTGTATTCGTGTAAGTTGTGAGTTGACACGTCGTGAATATAAATAATCCTTCTTTCATCTGAGCATCGGGAGTAGAGGAAGGTGGTCGATGTATATCTTGAGCTTTCGGCCATCCAGATAGGTGTGGAAGTGTAAGATCGACCGTTAGATTGCGAGTAACTCTTTCCATAATGTATCATATCGCGTCTCGCGAGGTTGTCGATTTTACGAATAGAAGGCGATAGGTCGGTGTATGCCATTGGTGGACTTTTGAAGTTCTGCGCCTGTAGCAACGTCGGATGCGTCTATGATCAATTCAAAAGGTTGAGACCAATCAGGAGAATGTAGTATGGTCGCTATGAATATGGCCCTTTTGACATCCTCGTAAGCCTGCATGTTGTCCAAGTTGAGCTGAATCAGTTATGATTTCTTGACAAAACGGCTTTCTGGCACGAGATATTTGTGAAGAGGTGCCAGAATCTTGGCAAGGCAAGGTACGAATCGAGAGTAGTATTTCATCTTGCCCAAGAATCGCCGCAACGCTCGAACGGTGGTTGGAGGCTGTAGATCTTGAATAGCACGAACATTAGCAGGTATAGGTGTCATGCCTTTCTGGGAAATTTGATAACCGAGAAATTCAATTGATTTTTGTACAAAGACACATTTGTTGCTATGAAGCCGGAGGCCAAAGTCTGCTAGACGTGCTGCATATTTTTGGACATTGGGTGGGAGAATACCAGAATGTCGTCTTTGTAGGGAATTACAAATGGTAGACCATCTAGTATTTTGTCCATAACTCGCTGAAATGTTTGAGATGCTTTCTTAAGACTGAATGGCATATAATTATATTAGTGAGTGCCACCTCCTGTAAATCTGAGTGCAGTATAAGATATGGAGTCTTTGTCCACCGGTACTTGATAGTAGGCTTTCACTATGCCGAGTTTTTAGTACACAGCATGACCGATAACAGATCTGAGTAGGTCAACTGGATTTGGCAGTATGTACGAATTAGACTGTGTGCAAGTATTGAGAATAAGATAATCCCGGCACACGCTGAATGTTCCGGGTTCACTCTTTGGTACCACTACCACAGGCGACGCAAATGATGAACTGGATCGTGCACAGATGCCCTGTTGACGTAGCATGGCGAATTCTTGCCCGGCGGCCTTATGTTTGTGTGGTGCCAAAGGACGTGCTCGTTGAGAATGAGGAATTGGTTTGGATAAGATGATACGTTGGGCTGTGATTGCAGGCTTCCTCTCGAAATCAGGCATAAAGGAGATAGGTTTGAAGATCTCTTCATGTCATTTCAGAACATCGTCCAGTTGTGGTGCATGAGGAACAGGAGGAATTAGCTGTATGGATGAGACTGCTTCGGCGCGAGTCGTATGTTTTAGTGCTCATGACAGCAACTGATTGTCTGCGGTGCGTATCTCTCGTGTTTTTGGACGAAAAGTAAGGTCGAAGTGTTCCAGGAAGTCACGTCCAATGATGTTTCTTGTCGTGTAGGAAATGATGAAAGGATAATTGAAACATCTTTTTGAGTTGGAGAACGAGATTGTGTGTACTCGTACCCTAAACATCGCTATGTTGAAGCCATTGGCACAGGTATGACTGTTGGTGTTGACTGAGTGGGTGGATTCGAAATAATGGCGGCGTATTAAGGTTATGTCTCATCCAGTGTCTATGAGAAATAATACACCAGAGTTTGCGTCACTGATGAGGAATAATTTTTATTGTGGCAACTGACGATGTGACTGTTTGCTGGCATTTGGACGTTTGAAGCATGACCTGACTAGAGCCGTCGCTGTAAAGACAATAGTATGATTGCACTCTACCACAAAAGCAACGTGCTACGATCCATCAGACGTGGGGCGGCCAACAATCTTGGGGTGATCAGCCTCTACTGCCACAGAGGAGGCTGACCCCAGCAGTTTTCCGAACCCTCCATGGGCGGATCATCCTGAGTTGTGGAAGGGCACCGCGCACATCTGAACGTCGCGTCTGTGTGCAGGAATATGCAGCCATCTCTGAGGCAATAGCGTGTGGAGTGGCCATGGCTACGGTGATTCGGACACCACTCAGCCGGTAACTCTGGAACAGTGGCCCGGCTTCTGGACATCGACCTCCTGGTGCTGTTTTGGGACGGTGGTCGACGCTGGTCACGCTGTTATTTGTGGCTTAGGATTTATTTTCTTGTGCGTTTTACCTGCTTTACCGGATTCACTCTTTCGTGGCATTTATCCGAAATGCTTGGGCTAGTGGAACAACTAGCGCCTGATTGATATTCTTAAGGGCTATATGCTGATTAATTCTTTGTTGGCTGTGAATTTGACGAAACGGGGCACCATTAATGTATGAGGTTTTGTAGCTAATGTAAGAGGTTCTGCGAGCTAGTTTTCAATTTAGTGTGATATTGCCCTCCTACCTATTATCTGGTACCTGTTATTACGATCCGCGTTCATGATTAAGCCCTGGCCCTTTCCCGAAGCATGAAGAAAGAATGCTCAAGCTTAAAGTCATTGTTTTATTAAAAAATCCTATTAAATACATTTAAGTTTTCGATTCAAGAAATCTAAATTAAAACTGCTTGAAACTAACAGAGATTTTTGCTAAAATCACAGTTACAACAAATATTGTGTAAAACCAGAATAAGGATAATTGACCTTTAAGAAAACTATATTTTTCAAAATTGAACTTGGTTGGATGTAACGCGGAGCCGCGTGTTACAATACAGTTTAGAAAAGACAATTCATCCAGTAGACCGGTTTCGCCCATATTTAGAACTCCACACGTACTGCCCAGTATTTAGGGCGACTGTGGCTCGAACTTGGTCATGTTTGACTCGGAAACTGGTGGCCCAGTGTTGTAAGGCCCTGACGAACACAATATGGTTACCGTAAATCTACATGGTGCTAACACCATGGTTGTGGCGTCGGTATATGCTGCCAACACAATTGATTTCAATTTAAGTTTATTTTTCTGGAATAACAGTTGCTGATAACTAGTATTATGTCTCCGTTTCGATAAACTTAAACATGCATTGAAATCCATTGCGTTGAAATCAAATACCGACACGGCAACCATAGTGATAGTACCCTTTATAGGCATGGAATATATATATTATATATAGTGATTTAGCATTGAAGTCACATTGTCGAAAACTTTATATGAATTTAAATCCACCGCCGCTGGCTTAAACATTACTATAGGACATTGTACCGTCCAATTGTCCGACATTTCTCACCAAAATATCTACAATAGAATATCTTTATTTGGATTCAAACTACACATGTTCCATCAAATAATAAAATTGGAAAATGTACAATATAAAAAAGCCACCTCATCACATAAATATGTGCAATTAGTCTCATGTAGATTAGTAAATTTCACTAGTTGTACTGTACAATATATCAACATCAGAAAGTTCTGCTATAAAGAGTAATAGTTTCATCATCAAAAATAGGAAAACGTAAGGTATAATTCAAGTGTAACATTAGGCAAAACAATGAGAAACATGATTAGCAGTTGATTGTGTGGCAATGGCCAGCTTTAAGAAAAATAATGAACAAAGGGTTTTATCTAGGGCAGACATTATTTCAACAGAAATTCCTCGCACAAGCGCCCGTATAAGAATGAAGCAGTCAGTCCAATGAGAAAAGCAGACTTCGAGCTGAAGTGAAAATAAATTAATTAATGTGTAAATTTCTTTTATTAAATCGATGCTCGTTGTGTGGTACATTTAAAATGTCTTCTGATGGGTTGGAAACGTTGATTTAGGCATTGACTTCTCAAATGAATAATTTAACTGCAGAATTAGGCATAATTAAGGCTCGTCTAGACGATACGCTAATAATAAACACTGACGACATACATGTTCGTGGACCATCCAACATAGGTGGACATAACAGACTGTGTACTGCTTAATAATATAAAACTCCGAGATAAAAATCTCAAGAAGTTATGTTGCTGATAACAATCATCCTTGTCTTTTATTCAACCATGAGAAAGTATTGTCATAATCAAAATTAAAAATATTAGCAGGATTGTAGACTTTTTCTAGTTCAGTAAATAAAAATTTAAAAGACATCTTAGGTGGAAGCGTTTCTCTATGTCCCTTTGGCAATTGATTCTAAATTTTGTAAATTTTCAAAAAAGAGAATAACTTGCGCGCAACATTCCCCACCAAAGGAGGAGATATTGTCAAATGTCCAGATCTAGTTCCGACTTTATGACTCTTTCCTATTGGATTCATATAGGCATCAGTCCACTGGTTCAAATGGAAAATTTTTATGCAATAGCACATACACCGAAACCATAAAGTTTGCAGTGATACAAACTGTAATCTAGTGGCGCATGTAATGCGGGAGATAGGGATAATTTTTTTCACAACTTTTCCTTGTACAGCTTGTTTCTTATTGAACAAACCCTTTTTAATGGATTCCAATATGTCTCTCGGCAGAAGCTGTACATTGAATAGTTATGCCTAAATCCTTTTTTTTGCATAAGTTCAATCTCAAAAACATCATTAATCACAGCATCATGAAAACAAACATAATTAATTCTGTTCTATTACCTATTTTTAAAGCTCTCGTCTTTTTACTGTTTATTCTCAGTCCTAGTGTTATCAAATATCTACTTAAATCATACAAATATAGTTTCACATTATTTTTGGAGAATTCGACATATTTTGGATCAATTGGAAAGATTATTTTTAAATCATCAGCGAATTCGCAAACTCGGCCGTTATGGATCTTAGTTTCCAAATGTGAAAATACGATTTTAAATAGATTTGGTCTCCAACTTGATCCCTGTGGAATTCCAATTGTTACTCTTTTCGATTTTGATATCAAATCGTTTATTTGAATACTCATATTTCGATTATATAAATAGTATCTAAGTAATCTAAAATATTCGGATCAATATTCAACAAATAATCGCATTCAAAATAGCATCAAAAGGTAAAGAATCAAAAGCTTTTGAGATATCTATAAGTACAATTAATGCATCTAAATCTTACTCATCTAATATAATTACATGTTTTCACATAGAAAGCATATTAGTAGGTGTCGATCTATCTTTTGTAAAGCCATGTTGAGATATATCAAAATCAGCCGGCAACATACGTTCTAAATGATCTAGTATCAATCGTTCTATTATCTCTGAAAAGAAGGGATAATAGAGATTATTCTATAATCACTGGCGCACGTTGGCTTACTTACTTTTGGCAACGGTTTGGTTACTATCGTTAGTATATCGATTGGTAATTTCCCATTCTTCAAAATTATATTTATAAAAAAGCATAGCGCATTCATAAAATTTAAAGGTAATTGAATTAGATTATCAATCGATATACCAAGGAGATCTATTTGGATTTTTTGATTTTTTAACATTAATTTTATCAATGGATCACTGTCAATAACAAGTCCTGGTTCCTGGTCTCCCGAAGGATCAGTGTTTTGCCCACCTAAAATTTCTTTCATTCTGTAGATTGTGTTGTGTCCAACTATGTTTGATGTTCCACGAATTTGTTTGTCGTTAGTGTTTATTATTAACGTATCGTCTAGACGAGCCTTAATTATGCCTAACTCGTCCGTTAAATTCTTCATTTGTGACGCCAGTGCCTGAATCAACGTTTCGAGCCCATCAGAAGACATATTTATTTGTGCCATAAATGCTTTATATTTACTCAATTATATATAGAATTTTGCACGCACAACAATAATCTATTTAATAAAACAAATTTACACATTAATTAATATATGTGCCCATCAGCTCAACGTCTGCTTTCTCATTGTGCTGCCTGCTTACTTCTTATCCGGGCGCTTCTGCGAGGAATTTCTGTTGAAATAATTTCTGCCCTAGATAAGACCTTTTGCTCATTATTTGTCTTAAAGGTGGCTATTGCCACATCTCCCCCCCCCCCTCAGGAATCGGCTTTCGCACTCTGCTTAAACGATCCAGTGCCACAGCTCGTGGTCCATCGGGCAGGCTAACAAAAACAGTATTGTGCTCTGCGTCCACCCTCTCCACGCGATACGGCCCATCATTGACAGCCTAAAGTGCTATTGGCTCGACTATCGCGACTATTACATAGTCGCCGACCTTTAGGCGAGTGCGTGTCGGTTGCCTTGTATAGCCTTGTCGCTGTGTGGCGCCTACATATTCAGTTAACTGTTTTAGTCGTTCCTGAATATCCGCCATGGTGCAGCGCTCATGGGATCCTTGGATTACCGGTTCACCTGGCAGTCTTATGTGTCCTCCATAGCCCATGGTCGTTGGAGCGAATCCTGTAGCTGTTGAGACAGTAAAGCGCATGGCCCGCTCGACCAAATGTAATTTGTCTCTCCACGTTCCTGGGCTCTCGTGGCACCAGCATCGCAGTAGCTCTTTCATCGTCATATGTGCGCGCTCAGCTGTCGCATTGGTTTGCGGGTGATAAGTGGCTGTGCGGGAATGCTTTATATCAAGGTCTTTGCACCACTGATTAAATTCTTTCGACTCAAACTGTGCGCCTTGATCGGTAACAATAACTTGTGGTGCACCGAATCGACTGAGCCATCGCTCTTCTAAGCACGTTATAATCTTTTCTGTTGTGATCTTCTTCAGTGGTACAAACTCGACCCATCGGGTAAACTTATCGACCATGGAAAACACATAGGACACGCCGCCGCGAGCTACCGGCAATGGACCTACCAGGTCGATATGCAGAAACTCGTTCCGTGCAGTGGCATTGAAAGCAATCGGAGTGACTTTTTCTAGTTTTTGTGGTTTACATCGTTGGCATGTAGTGCACTCTTGACAATAGCTACGAATTTCTTTGGACATGCCAGGCCAATACAATCGTGACTGCAATGTCTCAATGAGCCGCCAAGCGCCGGGATGTCCTAACGTTTCATGCCAAAAGCCCATTAATTCTGTTCTTATAGATTCTGGCATAAACCATTGCACTGTTTATCCTTTTATCCGCACCTACAGGCCGTTCTGTAGACTCAACGTTTTATATGGTGCAGACACCACTGTGCCGTTTTTTAATTGATTGACTATTTCCTGACATGTAGCATCTCTTTCCTGTTCTTCAGAGACTTTTATAAGCGGCGAAACCCGCACAGCGGAAATTCTGCTGAGCGCATCGGCCGCCGCATTCTCGATTCCTGCTCTATGATGAATTTATATATCGTACTCTTCTAGTTCTTCAATGGCTCGATGTACACGTTTCTTCTCAATACATAGTGATCTTCAATGCACTAGCGCTTTGTGGTCAGTAAAGACGTCCACGTGTCCCCCGATTACAAAATATCTAAACTTCCGCAGCGCCCATTGTACGGCAAGTAATTCTTTTTCTGTGACTGTATAGTTCTGTTCTGCCTTAGTGAGTGTGCGACTTATATATTGCGCAGGACGTCCGTCAGCTTGTAACACCGCTCCTATCCCAATATCTGACGCTTCTGTAACAATTGACATATTACCTACCGGGAAAGTCAAAATAGTTGTATCTATTAATTTCTGCTTACATAGCACAAACGCTTGTTGAGCCTCCTCCGTCCAACGAAATGGTATCTTGGCATTAGTTAACTGAGATAAGGGCTGTTGCGTAACCGCCATCCCTGCGAGGTATGGTCTATAGAAATTCACCATACCAATAAACTGGCGCAATTGTTTTCTAGTAGTAGGCACCGGATAATCCCTGATAGGTTGTACATTCGAATCTAACGGCATGCATCCGTCCGCGGAGACTAAGTGCCCCAAGAACCGCACTTCTTGACCTATCTGTACCTTTTCTGGATTAAAATGTAATCGCTATTCTACAGCTTTGGCCAACATCTTCTGCAGCCTCACACGTAATTCGTGTTCAGTAGTGGCCCATATAATAACATCGTCTACGTAAGCTGTTGTACAAGTTAAGTCAGACACGAACGAGTACATCATTCTTTGGAACACTTTCGGTGCGTTTTTAAGGCCAAATGGTACCCGGGTGAATTGGAAATGACCTTATGGTACTTGTACCGCTAACTTCCATCGGTCTTCGGACCGCACGCCTATTTGCCAAAATCCCTGTTTAAGATCAAGCACGGCGAACCATTTGCCTCCCACTAGCTGTAAGAACAGATCACGCAGAGCCGGCATGGGATACGGGTCCGGTTTAGTTACTGAGTTCAACTGCCTAAAATCAGCCGCTGGTCGGAGCGAACCATCCTTTTTCGTAACATAAACCATCGGAGCACGAAAAACAGATGTTGACGGTTCAATAACGCCGGCTTCTATCATTTCTTGGGTTGCTCGAGTCGCTGCTGCTAATTTCTTTGGAGGAGCACCATATACTTTTGGTGGTTCGTAACCGTCATTTAGTTCTAGCCATAGCTTAAACTGGTCGACCGTCGGCCCTGGACGATCGCTACAATCAGGCAGTTGGAATATAATGTTATATTTGGTTTGAAGATTCTTCCACCACCCAGGCAGACAACTGGTCTCCTCCTGCATCTTAGGGGTACATATAGACTTTATTGAACTTATTTCTCAGGCCGCGATAGGCATACACGTTTATTTTGACAGTCTATCGTCTTAACCCATTTTCTAATGAAATCAAGTCCCAATAAGGGCGTTTGAGTATTCGAAACAACAAAAGACATATGATAGACATTTTCATTTATTAACAACTTCGTGTCCCACTCGCCCACAGCCACCATCGATGCGCCTGATGCCTGACATAAACTTGCTTTCGTAGGTTTTACATTGTTCAATGGCCAAGTCAATGGTAGTACGGACACATCAGCTCCAGTATCCAATTGCATTATTACTGGCTGTCCGTTGAAGAGTTTAAAAATTTAACTGTAATGAAAATTCTTACATTTGGCAATGTTTCCCACACTTCCTTTTCTTCAAAGGCCATCTGGTTCGGCCCACCTTTTTGTTTGTTCTGCTGGTCTTCATTCGATCTACCCGTCGGAGCCACCAAAGGATTAATATTTGTGCTCTGCTCTCTCCCACCTTTATTTGTGAGATTGTGCACCCTGTTACCCCACTGCACTGGCTGTTCTCGAGGAGCAATACATGGGTTTTGCTGACGCTTATACGTCGTATTCGTCGGAGCTGGAGTCCTTATATACTGACTTTGCTTCCAGGCCACTGGCTGTTGCCTTCTGTCGCGTAACTGCTTATTATGCCGCGAAGAATTCCAATACGGTATGTCGCTCATGTCAGATGTCGTAACTGGACCCATGCGTGGAGATGCAGCTGCCACTTTGTTTGTCATCATGGCCGAACTTTGAAGAGCCTGAAGTCTCTCTTTAAGGCCTTCCTAGGCGCTGGATATTTCACTGTATCTGGTAGGATCCAGCAGCATGAACATGATGGCCTCATGTGGTTGCAAGCCGGGTAAAGACTATGTAAGCTTCGAGAACCACCGCTTGATTCGTGCCATGGTATCCATGGGCATCTCACCCATTAATGGATTCAGGCTGTATAATTCTAAGAACACTTCCTGAGGCCTGGCCCAGAAATGATCCAACACGCGTCTTTTGTATTCTTCATACGTGAGGTCAACCGGCAATTCCAATTGGACTGCTACTGTCCTGTCCACTAATTCCTGGACAGCCACACGCACAATAGGTGCTTCCAATGTAAATTCTTGGGCTCGAACTGATGCTTCAAATTTTTCGAAGCACAACTGTGGCCTTTCCACATCTAGTGGTGCCAACATCGGCTTAAACTCTGATGACGGTCTGAAATAACTCGTCGATTCGGCAGAAAACGCCGGCATATTTCCTCCTGATTCCTCTTCGGCGCGGTCGCCATTGTTATGTCCACCTATGTTGGATGGTCCACGTACATGTATGTCGTCAGTGTTTATTATTAGTGTATCGTCTAGACGAGCCTTAATTATGCCTAATTCTGCAGTTAAATTATTCATTTGAGAAGTCAATGCCTGAATCAACGTTTCCAACCCATCAGAAGACATTTTAAATGTACCACAAATGCTTTATTTTTACTCAATTATATATAGAATTTTATTCGCACAACGAGCATCGATTTAATAAAACAAATTTACACATTAATTAATTTATGTTCACTTCAGCTCGAAGTCTGCTTTTCTCATTGGGCTGACTGCTTCATTCTTATACGGGCGCTTCTGCGAGGAATTTCTGTTGAAATAATGTCTGCCCTAGATAAGACCCTTTGTTCATTATTTGTCTTAAAGGTGGCCATTGCCACACCACAGATTGTAAAAATGGTAATATCTGAATTTAAAAATAATATTAATATATTGAATTGAAGATTTATGATTATATATTATTTATATTGTAGCAGTAGAATGGTTTCGTCCCTATTGGTTACACGCCAATAATTGTTTACTGTATTTATTATCTATATCACATGCAAATAGATTTTATCAGTTTATCTTACTATGGAAAGAAAGTAAAATCTGATGTTATGGTCCTTAATAGAAGCAGCTGAATCTGATTGTTTTGTTTATTCAGGCTAGTTAACGTATAATCGTTACTATCAGTTAGGTGAAGTTATACATACTATTTATGCAGTTCACTGATGTTTTGAATGCTCAGTCATTTAATTCAGGTGTTTTTTTCAGAGCTTTATCGTTTGTTATTTGCAGCCGGGAGCTGGAGTAAACCATTTAATTCACGAAGTGCATAGTTTAATTTAAATAATTTTTAGCTTTATTTTTGAAATGTATTAAATGTATGGATGTTTATTGTACATTATGTAGACTCTAAAAAAGACATTTTAAAGTACAAACAGATAACTAAATATGTCTAACACTAATTTTGATGATAATGGTGCTATTTATTATTATGATAAAGCGTATTAATAGTATTGTCGATTATGCTCTTCGAACGTTTAGCCATATTAAAGTTATTTGTTATTGATTCCATTATGTTAGGTCCAAAATCTCATCTAAAAACAATTTTGACATAGTATTGATTAATTCATGTGCATTTGTAATACAAATTCGTCTGATAATTTATTTAATGTGTGTGTGTCTGTGGACTTTTGTTCGTTTGAATGATTGAAAATGGCAAGCGAGAGAAAGAAAAAAAGTTGGAAGTTAATGAGTGAGAGAGAACCATGAGTGTTAAACTTAGATATGTGTAGGTAATTAATACAATTCAGTAGTTTTATTTGAGATAAAATACTTTTTAAAATATAATATTATAACGAATATGAGTAAAGTAGAATAACGTTGCTCAGAGTGTCATAATGGAGAGAAACTACGGAAGAACAACGCTCGTCGTTTTAATGGAATAGAATCAATCAGAGACAGAAATTGAAATGTTGATGCGCTGAAACGGAGGATTAAACATGATAACAAAATAGTAATTTTGATTTTTACGCAGTTATGCTTGTTCTAATAATCATTATAAATTTCAAATCTTCAAGGTAAGTTTGGCATCCTAATTCAAAATTGGTTAGAATGTAAAAATCAGTTTATTTGGGCATAAACTGTAATTGATTTTGCGAATGTTATTTATCATATACTGTTTTTGATCTATTTATAACCAGTATTAATGAAATTTTTATTATAGATTCTTCGCTATAGTTCACAAATTCGCTGCAGGTTTAAACAATGGACAACGACAAAGAGCTATGGCGCCCTTTCAATATAAAATAAATTTTAACACATGTTGATTTCATTTTAGTTTGTTACAATAATTATCCTTATATTTCTATACATGTCTTTTCTCCCAAATCGCTATTCAGTAAACGCATTAGTGGAGGAAAGTTATTGCGGACAGCACTGCACAAGTTGATTTATTAAACTGGGTTGAACTCATTGTGCGAAAATAAAAGCTTACTTGAGTTAGACGTTTATTGAATTCGTAGTTCAATTAGATCTAGTATTCTCATAATTCATGGATAAATCAGTGAGAAAAAAAGTTTTGGAGGCATGTCGCCATATGCCATAAGCAAGTTTACAAGTCGAAAATTTCGATTGTGGCTTCGCGGTTGTGAAATCAGACCAAAACGCACTGCAGTATATGGCGTTGCTAGGGCATACATTTTTGCTGACTCCTCTTTGTAGATTTCACGTCCGATCGCTGATTCACCTAGAAACTGCCAAAAGGACTGTGTTACTGGAGAATGTTAAAATAAACAATCTTGCTATATTTCAGTGAATCAAATTTTCTGATATGAACTAACTTAGCATTCACAAGAAATGGAAAAACTGCCATGTTGTGTGACTGGTTAGGTAAAATTTAATTGAATTTTTTCTCACGCTAGCAAATTGATTTAAACAATTGTTATGATTAGTCGCACAATCACTAATTTTTTTGATGGCATAACGTAAATACGCGTGTTGAAAGCCGCAAATTTGTTATGCTTCTGACTGCATAGAAATTGTGCAAACAACGATTCCAGTTAAGTGCAATATTTGCTAAACGACTGGAGCTGAGAGCGGCATAAATTATTTTCGTGCCTTTTACACGAATTGTGGTTTGATTCTCGCTAGTTTGACTTGCAACCACTACCTTATGATCATCACGGAATTTCGAAACCCGTTCATATGTGCGACAGATGGTAATTCTGCTAAATTATGCGACAGGTTAGAAAAATGTGGTTAGTGTTAATCCGTATTTCACAAATTTGGTCTAAACAAATGTGAACGGCACCCGCCTATTCAATGCAAGTTAAATTAAAAAACTTATATTTTACATTAATGAAAAGAAATCGAAATGTTTTAAATAGTTAAACAAGTTTTCTTATTCAAACTTTTTACAGGCTGTTTCAGTGAATTTGATTTACTTGCTTATAAGGAACACTGTCCAGATTCGATCAAATTATTACCAGGCCAAAGAACACTTGGCTGCCAACAGTTATACCTTAACCAGTAAGACAAACTGCAAATAACGGCTAGAGTATATCATTAAAAAGAAAAATGTACCATGTCGCTCAACCTATGCAAATTTTACGATCAAATGGTTGACAGCTAAAGGCCAAGAGAATGTGAAAACTGGTCAATATGAATAGTGAATACACGTCTATAATTTGCATGAGATAATTGAAATTTTACACGCATATTTTCCAAATATTTATTTTTGAATTCTGGGAGGATAGTGTTTTGCATTCGTTGACAAACTACGAAAGTGAACAATAGAATGCTGAAATGGTGCATTATTTTCACGGTTGAGGGCGAACAGTTAAGAACACTAATTTTAACCAAGGTTGCGATCTTGATATAAACACCTGACCCATTATGGGCATACATTTGTCAGTAACAGCTAAGTTATATATAGTGTGGTAAAGGCAATTCATATAGTAGACCGGTTTCTATTTTATTGGTAACTCATTACGTACTGTCCCGAATTTGCCGCCTACCGGGCTCAAACCTGGGCACGTCGGCTTCGGAATCCAGTGCTCTAAACACTGAGCCATCTTGCCGCACACTGCACACAATTTTAAGTTATTTACTTTCTAATGTTTCTTGGTTAGCCTGTCTTTTAAGTAGAGCACTTCGTCCAGATAATTTCTGCTGGTGAAATTAATTCAAATTTTGACTACCAGAGGTATCTTCTAGGTGGATGTACATTCAATAACAGGTAGCAAACCTGCTTGAAGTCTTATAAATATGCAATTAATTTTGTGCAATACGAACAAAATCAATTACTTTGTTGAGGTCGTGTAAAATATGTCGCTTTTTATTAATCGAAATGTCTTTAGTTTTTTCGTTGAGGGTTTTTATACCTCTTTTACTTTTGGTTGGGTAAAATGAGCTGTTGTAAAATCAGCTGATAGCTGATAAATTTCCAGAAAAGACGAGGAAATTATGGACAGATTCACTGGTTTGATTGTTTGGCACTAAAAGTTGCATAAAGTTGATTCCGAGTATAGGCGGTAGTTGTCATTTGGATAAATTTATAAGCCCTAGATAATCTATATCATAACAACGTGCTAGAAACTCATTCACATTTTATATTTGAGGATACTGTCTTGTAGACGGAACGCTTTTTTATGAATTAAAATGTTGGAACTCTGGTATTTGAACACGGACAATCCGAAGGCTCAAGACGCGGTCTTCGTTTTGTTGCAATTTGAAGATAAGTGTAATTAGCTATTACATACTGTTTGATGTGGAGAACTAATGTATATGCAAGTATGTATTAGGTGTTGCGAACCTAGTAACAAATTAGTTCAGTTGTGACCAGAAGGATAAACCAAAGGCAGCATGAACGGAAAGTATAATCCCATGCACATTTGTTTCCTACTTACTGGCGACTCATCAGTAGGAGCCGGTATTACACACTTTAACCACGATACATTTGGGTGAGGAATGTGAGATTATAGGACGGTACAATCTCCTAGACGACAGTGTACCCTATAGTAGTGAAGCTAACATGATATAAAGTCTCGAAAATGCGACTTTAACGCTTACTCACTCTACATGATATATATACCGAGTCTGTAAAGGATACTTACACTACGGCAATAATGTTAGTAACCGACACCAACATTGTAGTGCCGGAAAGGTGCATGGTACTAACACTATGGTTTCCGAGTCGATACATGGTACCAACATGATGGATATCAATTTACGCTATAGATCACCGAAATTGATAATAACAACTATTTCTGAACACCTGTTACTCCAGTAAATTCATACACTCTGGCCTTGATCTATATTAGTTATCACATTTCGCGGTAAGCATGACATCATTTAATTAAATATATATCAGTTAGATACTGTCTGCTGCGGAGAGTTAATATATATGCAAGTATGTTTTAGGAGTTGCCAACCAACTAACGAATTACTTCAGTTATGACCATAAGTATAAATCAAAGACAGCATGAACGGAAAGTATAATCTCATTCACATTCGTTTCGTGCTTACTGGCGACTCATCAGTAGGAGCCGGTATTACGCCATTTAACCACGATATATTTGGGTGAGGAATGTGGGATAATAGGACGGTACAATCTCCAAGAAGAATTTGTGAACCTGCAGGGAAGCTAACATCATATAATTCTCGAAAATGCAACTTTGGTTTATCCTTCTTGTCACAACTGAACTAATTTGTTATTTGGTTCGCAACAACTAATTCATACTTGTATATATATTAGGTCTTCGACACAAACAGTATTTAACTGTTATGCATTGAATTAAATGATGCCATGCTTACCGCGATATGTGATAACTGATATCGATCAAGGCCAGAGTGTATGAATTTACTGGAGTAACAGGTGTACAGAAATAGTTATAATTCTCAATTTCGGTGAACTTTAGCGCAAATTGATATCCATCAGGTTGGTATCATGTACCGACTTGGAAATCATAGCGTTATTACCATGCACCATTTCGGTACTACAATGTTGGTATCGGTTACTAACACAATAGCCATAGTGTTGGCATCGTTACGAACTCGTCACTATATTATAAGTGTGATTAGCGTTAGATGCTGTTATCAACAAGATATATGATGTTAGATTCACAATTTCAGATTTATACATTCGTCTAGGGGATCGTACCGTCCTATTATCCCACATTATTGACCAAAATATAAAGTGGTTAGAATATCTGATTCCCTACTGATAGAGTCTGTAATGCTTACAAAGGAATGGCGCATGAGATGCACTGGATTTTCTTCTTGGTTATCATTGGTCTAACTACATTGTTACTAAGGTACACCATTGTGTGTTGTTAGAGAATAATACCACCTGAAAAGTATTTATTTAACAGTCACCAAAAGCGAAAATAACAATAGCTTTGTAAATGTGTTCTGCGAATGATATTCAAATAAAAGTGTTTCGAGCAATAAAATAATTTTGAATTTATCGATATTTGTAGGTGAAAATACGTTTTATGGTCCAGTTAATCTCGATTTATGAGAAGGAAGAAGCATGCTTTACTTCAGCAAGATGTATAAATTTTCAAGGCCTTAAGGTACGAAATCTCTTCTTAAAAAACTTATGCTATCACTGACTAATTTTCAAATTGATAAACGACAAGTGATTTGGTCAAAGTTGCCCACGTAACAATCTTCCCTAATGCAGCTAATTACGTTTGCACACCGCATTGAGATAAACTTACTTTACTTTACTTTACTGCGGCTGACTCCTTTTGGAGGATAAGCCGGCTCCATTGATTTCATGGAGTTTCTTGGGAATTTGGTACAAGTGGTTTCCCCTCACCACTCGGCTTTTTGATCGAGGACGCACCTCTAGCCTTTGCACATTCAAGTGCAGTCTGCAAGGCAGTAGTAAGTTGCATGGTTGCCGGTGGCTGTTGAGAGCTCATTCGCCATTCGGAAGTACGGGGTACCGTCCAGGAGTCCATGTAATCCTGTGGCTGTTGAACCCTTTTGTGGCGGGGAACACACGCCGAGTCATGGTGCCGTCGTCGGGCTCATGTGGTATTTTATAGGAGATCCGATTGCCGGTCGGAAATCCACCACGCCCTGGTGACACCACCGCCATAGCCCCGTTAGCCCATGCACGATCGGCCATCGAGACATGGTTGACACCGTCGTACCACGTTGAGGAGGGGATGGACTTTACGACGGATTGAGATAAACGAATGGAATTATTGCAAATATGCTTAAGTTCTCGCGTTTTTTTTCAATAACCGAAAACATAGTATGAGGCAGCAAATATTGGATTCACTTTCGTATTCGGGCTCTGTGGCTATAATCGGTTCTGCTTAAATTTTCCATTTCTTAATTGTTCACCTTTAATCGCACCAATCATTGCTATTGTAAACTGTAAACTTCTGACGAAAGATATATGGGTGCCAATTTCTATCCTGCGTTAACCGCTTTACAGTTGTTTCACGCATACGTTTGAGAATGCTGTTTAGGTTGAGAAACGTCAGCAAGATTTACAAATTTTAAAAGAAACATGTTGCACGACAGGGAATAGATTATTTACCTTTTTCTCGAGTTGCGCTCCGAGATGTTTGCATCCGCTGTCTACCTGTTTTTTCCAGATACTTCAACCTATGGATATGGAGGTCTTCTTCAATGAAAAGCACATTACACAAACAATTTTAAAATCAATATGTCAATTGGATAAGAGAACTAACAACAAGTATACATGGAGCTGTTTAAACTAACATTTTCCACTTGATATGTTGATTGTCAAATTGACCTCCATGTCCGGAGGTCGAAATATCTGGAAATTATCAGGTAGACATCTCGGAGCGTAACTCGAGAAAAAGGTTAAAAAATTTATAAACGTTCATTTGCGTCAATTTTTATATTGATTTTAGAGGGCAAGTTTTTTTTGATTGGACAAGTACATGTTTTACAAAGAAAATGTTACATTTCTTTTCACAAATCCTCATTAGTGGCCAGAGACGAAATCTAGCCTGTATTCGGTTATTAAGAATTTATTTAATATATAAAATGACAGACAACATTTAATATGACAGTGTCACCATATTAAAATCTAATCAATATATAAGCGGCCAGAAAATATGTAGGTTGGCACTGGGTCTGGTCGAAAAGTCGGGATTTATTTCCAGGTTTATTCAAGGACAGTGATTTTGGCGCACTTCAAATCGAATTTCGGAAACACAATTGTTTTAGTCGACAAATTGGGGATAAAACAACATCTGTATAGGATCGGACACATGTCTCGTAAGGCCACCATTACACATGAAATGGCTATAATTTAAATGATGATTGTTTATTTATGAATAATATTTGGTAAATTGTATGTCTATTCGCGAAACATCGAAATCCTGTCGTCTGTTTCGCTTAATGACACATTTCAACCTTTCAAGCCCATCGTCAGGGCTGTGGGACACAACGACAAATAAGAGGTGTGTTAATTCAGAAATGCTACTACAACCGTAATACTCTTGCTGTGATTTTTCTACACTGAAATTCGGGCTGTATAATGTTTGCATTTAGTAAATTTTCGTTGCAACCTTCCTCGAATCTAAAATCTTTGTTCAAATTGTCGTTGTGGTCTGCATTTAAACTCACTATATAAATTTCGTTATTGTTGTCCTTCTACCAATTTCCGTAATGTTCCGGTTTTCTCTATAGAAGAGTGAAACAGTACAATAGGTGTAATTGATTGTAATTTTCTTATTTTATAAGATTTAATTGGCAAATTAAGATTAGTATTTATCTTAAGTTCGCGCACAGAATTTTAATAATTATTATCACCTCCAACACGATCAAATAATTTCAACGAAATAATTTTGAAATTTTGGCAAAAGCTGTAAAAGTTGGGTTTGTGACCGGGGTAAAATCTTGGCCGACGAAATTCCAATCAAATAATTTGCGTGCGATGTTTCTGGAGCTATGAGCGGCATTCATGATTTTTAATAGATTGTATGGTATTGGTATTTTGATGCTCGTTATTAAGTAAAACATTTTGCTAAGATCATGACGATGGAATTTTGAAACCCGGCAAAGCGTGCGAATTAAAATGGTTTGGCTATGCTGCGCGAATAGTAAATAAAAATAAAAATACTCGATTTAAATAAAAAAGATAATGTGCTTCGCTTTGTAAAGAGGTTTTAAATATCATCGGTTTATTATACGATGGTCAAAAGTCTAATTGGCGTTTGGATTCGCATTTAAGTCAGCTTGGCACGATTAAAGTTTTACTTAATACAAAAAAGAAATCAGTTAGCCGTATATAAAATGCTGTGAATGAATAAACTTCAATATGATCTATACAAGTAAGAAAGGCGTACACAGTAGTTCAGTTATAACACCGTGAAATTAATTTAATTGATTCAAAGGGTATTTTTTTCCATTTATATATTAGGTGTTGCGCACCTAGTAACAAATTAGTTCAATTATGACCAAAAGGATAAACCAAAGACAGCTTGAACGAAAAGTATTTCGTACGTTCGTTTCGTTTTTACTGGCGACTCATCTGTAGAAGTTGGTACTACGCCCTATATCCACTATATATTTGGGTGAGGAAAGAGGGAAAACTGGACGGTACAATCTCCTAGACGAATGTGTAAACCTGCAGAAGTGAAGCTTACATCATATAAAGTCTCGACAATGCGACTTCGACGCTAACTAACTCTATATTATATATATATATATATATATATATATATATATATAATAAATCATATA
The DNA here is from genome assembly GCA_029291075.1 of Eudiplozoon nipponicum. NCBI lineage: Eukaryota > Metazoa > Platyhelminthes > Monogenea > Mazocraeidea > Diplozoidae > Eudiplozoon > Eudiplozoon nipponicum. The sequence goes on from JAQBSW010008450.1 coordinate 20,350, forward strand.
TATATATATATATATATGTATATATATATATATATCAGACTTTCCTAATAAAGGATACCAACACTAAGGCTATTGTGTCAGTACCCGATACTATTATTATAGTAACGAAAAGTTACATAGTACTAACACTATTGTTACGGAGTCGGTACATGGTACTAACACGATGGATTTCAATGTATGCCATAGTTCATCAAAATTGAGAATTACAACTATTTCTAAACACCTGTTACTCCAGTAAATCCATACACTCTGGCCTTGATCGACATCAGTTATCACATTTCGTGGTAATCATGACACCATTCATTTAAATATATAACAGTTAGATACTGTTTGTGGCGGAGAAATAATATATATGCAATTATGTATTAGGTGTTGCGCACCTAGTAGCAAATTAGTTCAATTATGACCAGAAGGATAAACCAAAGACAGCATGAACGAAAAGGTTAGCTATTTTACATTATTGCTTGCTTCAGTCTTCAATTTTGTTTGCTCTTAGAAAATTTAAAGATATTTTCATCCATAGATAGTTGTGAAAAATATAGACAAACTACATTTAAGCTAATAAAATTTCATTTTTCTATGTCCTCCTGAAATATATATATATTAATTAAAACAAAAGTATTTTATAAGAATTAGAACAATTTTTCTTGTGTCGAAAGATATGCGAAATTTCGCTTTTTTTCACGTAGAATTTAGATTTCTGAGATAATAAAACTAGAAGTCACTCAAGTTTTATTTTATAAAAATCTAACAAAATAATTAGTCTTTTGGTAAAAGAACTTAAATTTTGACAATGTCTAATTAAATTTTTATTAGTCATAATCTATAGAAACCCAACAAATCACTTGAAACACGACATGGATGTTAATTAAAAGCAGAATTATATAATCTAAATTGGAACACTAAGAAACAGGTTTATTGCAGCTTAAAATGTTTCACCTTCTCGAAATTTTAATTTTCCGTGCATGCTTTCGTTATACCTATTTGTTATGACCATTGCGTTGAGAACATGTTTGATTTAATAAGACATGATTTTATGCGGCATAAGATTAAATTATGAAAATATACAAAGTTATGCTTATTCAAATTTTTAGCAACGGAATGTTTTGCATTTGTGAAATAGAAACTGTCATAATTACTGCCGAGTCCCCTAAGCAGAACGATTTCAATTCGAATCGCGCACTGAACAAACTTATTGCCCTGATTCTTTTTTAGAAATAATTCGGTAATAGATATTGATGGCTTATGTTGCAGCTATTCCCCTTACGTCAAAGTGGTTTTCTGACACTCACGCAAACAGCTTCTCTTGGCCTTTGAACAATGTTTCAATCCGCCTAACCGGAATTTTATGCCAGGATCCAATTATTTAAAAAACGATTCACAGCAAATTAGCTTACGTGGATTAATCATTATTTCAACAACTACCAACAATGTAAACTACAACGGATACAAAATTGTGCCTATTTGTGGAGGTGAGTGTGGCGTTGGTTGACTAGAACAAAATATTTGAGAAGTTGGCAATGATGTATTTCAACATTAATGGAAAATCTGCACAAATAAACCTTTATCGCAAGGCAAAGCTTCGTTCAAACGAGTAAAATAGAAATTAATGTTGTTGTGATCACTCGTAATTTCAAAAATTACCAAAAATCTTCATAGAAACGCCACAAATCCTTTCCAAGCTTTGGCGGAGATTTTGACGGTCTGTCACGGAAGCGAGAGCGAATCATGACAAAGACAGCAGGTAGAACTGATCAAAACACTAGCCATAACAAACGAAACCGGGTTGGGAGAGTTTCAGAGGACAATTTCAACGGAAAAGGAACAGTTACAAAAACTTCCCTGCTTGTATCTTGTTCATAGGTAGTGTATATGCAATGGCTGTTGTTCCAGTGCATGGCAAACGCTTCGGAAGAACTCTGTATTCCAATTATGAAGACGATGTTTGTTTGCCGGTACCATTAATATGCTTGATAATGAAGACATACTATTCGCTAATTTTAAGTTACGGAATTCCTTATAAGGGATTCTTCATGAAGTAGATTTGAGTTAAGTTTAAGATCGCCTGAATAATTTGGAGTGTACATGTTTCGTTGTCAATCAAAATGGCAGCAGAACAACTTCGACCTACAGCCTTTTAAGTGTCAAGCAACAAATAAAAATTAGTATAATTACTCACAAAGACAACTATATTTTTAAAATTATATTTCTATGCTAGCCAAAATATCAGAATCGAACATGCGATTTATGTGAAGAATTTGTTATGGAATTTAGAATATATCTAATAAGATTTTCGGCGGTATATTACTAATTCCCGGCAAATCGTTTACATTTCAATGATTTGTTTGTGGAACAAGGACCAACAGAGAACATATTACCGAAACTGGCGGAAGTTTTGTTATTTTGTTCGACGACAATAGGATTGGTGCTTACCTGAAGCTCGCAAACTTGATTCAATGAATTGTTATCACAACCCGCGCAATCAATTATTTTTTAATTATATTGTCTATATATATATATATGTATATATATATATATATATATATATATATATATATATATATATATGTGTGTGTGTGTGTGTGTGTGTGTGTGTGTGTGTGTGGCTACAAACAGATAATGTTCAGGGACTGCATAAGTTATTACAGCCGACATTTCCAGTAACGTACAATGTTAGGAGGGTCTGCTAGGGTAGAGAGCCGCATGTTTCATTTTTCTTTAATTATATATTCAATGCAGTTTGATCCTCCTAGTCAGTTACGATCTATTGAAATATGTTTAAACGATAATGTTATAATTCATTAGGTCATGAATTTATTCAAGTGTCAAGTGCTACATTCCGTTTAAATATTCATTGTTTACTTGGGTGGTGATAACTATACTTCAAATCATGTTTGCAAGCTGAGATAAGCATCAATAAAATTGAATTTAATCAGTAGCACTACGTAGTAAAACAACAGTCAGACACACGTACTAATGCGTATTGACCATCCATTGTTTTCATCAAAACACGATCGAACGATAATGCATTTTTGATGTATAGCAAAACCGATATATGTCACTTATTACTACATTGCACTAGACCGTAAATGTCGACTGCACATTTTCTTTGCGATCAAGAATATAACATTGTTGCACTTTAGCCACAAGTCTATTTGTTAATCAATTAAACAATCTTTGATTGCATGAGTAGTTATAACTTTTCAAAAATCAAGTTTGTGAGCTTCAGATAAACACCAACCCCTTAGTGTCTAAATTGTCGCATAACATTTAAATTGTTTTCAGTATGAATGCTTTATTAGACCTAACTTGTTATAATTTCTCCGGATCAAGCATCATTCGTAATCCTGGATAATAATGATAAATTGCTTAATGTAAAATTAAAAATAATTTAGTTCATCGATAGTCATTGCAACTATGATTATTTAAGATTTAGACCAAATGTGGAATAATTGAATTAGTTTTGTTGGATGCATAAGAAAAACGCCTTGGACAAAACTTATGAACATCCGACGGCATATTGTGGCTTTATACGCCTTGCTGAAAACGAACTGTGCAAAAATTAATGCATCGGTTAATATATAACATATTTTCCTAAATAATTTTGCGAAATTGTTATAAAAACCAATCTCATTTAACCTGAACTGTTACACGAAATGAGGTGTTTTGACCTTCCATAGTCACACATAAAGCACGATGGCAACCTAATCGACGAGAATAAATTTGTATAGCATTGTGAATAAAATGCGTAAAATTCATTTCTCGCAATATCACATAATAATTACTAAACTGAAAATGTTTACAGCACAGTTTTGACGAAGTCACGAACCTAATGTTTTATCGGCTTTCGATTCACGTTTATAAGCTATACGATTAATTTCGCAAAATGGACTTAAAATATTATTATCTGCGATTAACTGATTTATTTATTATAAGTCTCAAACATATGCATCGCTTCTTTATTAAATATCTGTCACTGTCTTACCGTTAGCTTTGATTTACCATAACAACTTGCATTCTGATGTGTAGCTGGAATAGAAAGCAAAAGCAATCCTGGCTAGCGCAAATGGGTTTTCTAATAAGAAATAAATCATTTATTCCAAATTATTGGCTTTCAGAATAAGGTTCCATTAATTGAAAATCATATGGTCACATTTCATTCGGTCAGTTAGCTTATTAATTCATTCACGAGGCCTAAAACGTTCATTCGGCCAAAATGAACAACTTAATTTTACGCCATAAATAAAGTGACAAAAGTCAAAATTAAATACGATTATTTATTGGTAAATTAAAGCTTAGACCTCAACTATTACAATCTTTCAGTCAACCGTGGTGGCTATACTTTGCTTGAGGTAGTTTTAAATAAACTGATTGGCACCTAGCTTGTCACATGTTCCAGCTTTATTAGCAATCCTGTCCTCCATTGGCGTTTCATAGTATTAACAAAACTGTGGCATTGCACGCTGCCGTTGCTTTATTCTTGCTCCAGCTGAAGGCTTGGATCTGGTTCAATTATACCCATTGACAGAGTGCGATCTGACCTATCAGGGGGTTGGCAGCTTGCGTCATTTTTGTCATTGGATTCCCAAGCATGTTACTTGCCTTAACTTGCGTGCGATACTCCATTTCTCCTTACGTTATAGTTATTTTACCTAGATTGGCTTTCAAACAAAACTAAATATCCATTGATCAACATATGGTTCTGTTAATTTGGCTTATTAAATCAATTCTCAAATACAATCATATGCTTCTCGATGCTCATTCACAACAATGTCTACTTCATGACTGGATGCTAGTACTTTTTATTCGTTTCACATTGGGTTTCACGAAGTGTTTAAAATTTATTGTATCATTTCTATAATCAAAGACCGATAAACTAGGAAAAAGAACGAAAAAAGACAATTTCTGTAGAATCGTGAGAATCCTTAAATATATGAGAGGAAATCTGTGTTATGTAAATTGCTGATTATGAATGTTTCTATCCATAAACACTAGGAGATCACTGTGTAAATTTTTTTATACTAATTTTACTAAACGACACAATTACTTTGGGTTTAAATAATTCACATTGAAGTATATTTGCAATAAAAAAATGTTTTATTATTCTAAGACAAATGTTTTGTATATTTTGTAGATTTCCACACAACAATTTGTTACAAAGAGATATTTTCTTACTGTTGACGAGTTGATAGATAAAAATGTGTGCATCAACTGAATTGCGCATTTTTCTCGTTAGCACTTGCTTATACCCTCTGATTAAAAATCAACCGCGACAAAATACGCATATATAAACGCTAGTAAGTGGAGAATAGAAATATGCAGCTAACTTTTTATTCTTCCGTGAAACAACTTTGTGCGTTCATGCGCAAGAACCAATTATGTCATTTTTTGCTTGACACAGTGTCTGGAAAAATGAGTGAATCATTTCATTAAACAATATTGTCGAAGAAAATAAACAAAAAAAACAATTTTAATGTTAGACGAGATCTAAAAATGGTTTTGAAACCAGCACCGGTCTCAAGTCCGGATTTCTATTTTGCCTGTTGTAAATGTCAAATTTTAACACATAATATGACAATGTTAACTATCGACGTAAAGACCGGCTAACAGTGGTGGCTGACATTAATAATTTGCATTTTTTACGGTGTGGATTAAGCTAATAAATGATATATGATAATTGATGCGATGACTTCTTCGAGCAGAGAGCTAGCGTCAAATATGTGAATCGTATTAATGTCTGTGCAAAGGTGAAGCTAATAACCGTGTGCTAACTATTGATATTATGACATTACATTATAAGAATCCAGCAGCGTAGTATCCAAAGTTGCAACATGCTCGGCGACTGATAGTTATCTGCTTAATGACGGCAGATATGGATGTTCAAGCAGGGTGGTAAACAGAGGTGAGCCGTAGTTTATTTCAAGATACAGGCTACGACGTATCAGTTTTCTAATACTGATCGAAATTTGTGTTTAATGGATATAGTTTCACAGGATTTACGTCGTTGTTGTCACGACTGCCTTCACTAACTGATCGTGACCTTTGTTATTATGTCAAACTGGACAGTCTATTTTTTTATATCTCGTCATTTATACAAATGAGAGTTATTGTAAAAAACTTAAACATACATATATTTTAGTTTAATTTTAATCGCGTATTTGTAATTTAGAAGAATGTGAGATAGCGTGATTCTTCATGAAAATCTTATAAGTAAATTATTTTATTCAATCTCTATTCCTAAATTACTGAATATTATGTTAGTTCTCATTAATAGCTAAAGCAATGTTTTTACAGATTTTGGCAAAAATATTTGCCAACATTTCTAACCAATTATCATTTAACCATTTGCATTTTAGTGAGAAGAGAAAAATCACATCTTTTATAAAAACTGAAAAGATATTTTATTTTAGTTAGGTGACGTTAGTAAATTCTTAAATATTTGGTAATTATTAAATACTTAGAATGCTAAAGCAAAACCGTTTTTGGTTTTTGAACAACAGTTTTGTTAGTATTTCTGCTTCCTCACACTATATCAATTTCACTTTTATGGAGCTGACAGATATCATAGCAGCTTACGAAATTCGATAGTGTTAATTTAATTTTTTAAGTTCTTTGTATAATTTCTTGAATGCACAGCTAGTTTTAATCGATTTTTAAGCTAAAGATAATCATTTAGAATTTTCGGCAAATAGGTTGCCAGCAATTTTGCTGATTATTATATACCTGTGCGATTTAATGGAGTTGTGAGATACCTCGGACTTTAGTGAAAATCTATAGTGTAATTTCATTGTTTTAGGTTCTGTTGATTCATTCCGTAATATCTGGTTTTTTTTAAATACTATAAAATCTTTAACAAACAATTTATGATTTTTGGAAAATTAATTTGCCAGTAATTATAATTGATTATGATTTAACCATTTGCTTTTTATTCAACAGAGAAATGTCAAGGATATTCATGAAAATCGATAACACTAATTTATATTATTTGGGTGTAATTTGTAATTTCCTGGATTTGTATCTACCTAAAAATGCTTTAATAGCTAATGCAAATTAATTTACGATTTTTTACAATCAGATATGCCAGTACTGGTGATTAATTATGATTTAACAAATTTTTTTTATGTAGAAGAGGGAAAATACCTTTTTTATTGAAAATTGAAAACTATATTCAATTTCATATACGTTTGGTTTATAATTTCTATTATATTTAATTGGTTTATAATGCTTTAAAATCTAAAGTAAACACTAAAACATTTTCAGTCAGGAGCGCAGATAACGAATTTTCCCCCTCTATATGAACGTTGTACTGATAGTAGCATGTTACAATTTTAATTTATTTTGGGTAGTGAAAGAACCTGGGATCGTTTTTCATTCCGTCCTGCAAATCATCCCTTCGCGAAGTATGTGATAGGCTATTTTCAAATTAATCTAAAGTTATGTGATATTTCAGTTATTATATAAACATAAGCTTAGCACAGAGACGTAGAGAGAGAGAGGGAAATGGAGAGAGCGATGGAGAGCGAGAGATAGAGAGAGATAGAGATAGTGAGAGAGATAAAGAAAGAGTGAGATAGATAGAGAGAGTGAAAGAGTGATGGAGATAGTGAGAGAGCGAGATCGAGAGAGAGAAATAGAGCGATAGGGATATAGATAGGTAGATAAAGAAAAAATGATAGAGAGAGTGATATAGAAAGAGAGATGGGTATGTGCAATAGAGAGAGAGAGAAAGAGAAAGAGAGATAGAGAGAGAAAGAGAGAGAGATAGAGAGAGAAAGAGAGAGAGACAGAGAGAGAGAGAGAGAGAGAGAGAGAGAGAGAGAGAGAGAGAGAGAGAGAGAGAGAGAGGAAGAGAGAAAGAGAGAAAGAGAGAATGAGAGAGAGAGAGAAAGAGAGAGAGAGAGAGAGAGAGAGAGAGAGAGAGAGAGAGAGAGAGAGAGAGAGAGAGAGAGAGAGAGAGAGAGGGAGAGAGAGGGGAGAGAGCGACATAGAGAGAGACGCAAAGAGAGGGAGAGAGAGGCAGAGAGAGGGGAAGAGAGAGAGAGGCAGAGAAAGGGAGAGAGAGGCAGAGAGAGGGAGAGAGAGAGAGAGAGAGAGAGAGAGAGAGAGGGAGAGAGAGAGGGAGAGAGAGAGAGAGAGAGAGAGAGAGAGAGAGAGAGAGAGAGAGAGAGAGAGAGAGAGAGAGAGAGAGAGAGAGAGAGAGAGAGAGAGAGAGAGAGAGAGAGAGAGAGAGAGAGAGAGAGAGAGAGAGAGAGAGAGAGAGAGAGAGAGAGAGAGAGAGAGAGAGAGAGAGAGAGAGAGAGAGAGAGTAATTATTGTCAAAAATATGTTAAGGCATTTAGGCAAAACTTCTACAAATGACAAAAAATTTAAAATAAATTTAATTAATCGAGTTTGTCATTTATGCTGAATACCTCATTATGCCTACAGTTTTTGAGGCATATTTGCCGTGAGTAAACTTGGTAAATGTAAAAAGGACTTTTGTTTTTAAGCAAATACTACTTAGTTTTGTCGAAGAAACTTTCGTACGTCAGATCACTGTGCTTTGTATGAATTTACTTTGTTCAGTTCAGTTGTCTGGTTTTTGCATCTGTAATAATGATAACCAAATATCAACAAAAGGAAAAAGGTACGGAAGTTACGCTATAGATGAAAGCTTTTGAGACAGAGAGCGACAACATATGTTCTATTCACATATGCACTTTATTTACATCAACTACTATCGAGGTCAATAAGAGGAAAGTTCTAATAAGTACTTATCATTTTTTAAAAATCTGTGCACGAAAGTTTATCTACCTGTTTCTTTTAATTGGAACAGAACATTTGAAATAATGAATTCAATATTTTAACAAATTCGTATTTCTCAATTTGATTAAATACGTCCTATCGATTTATAATAACTTTGACAAACAACCTTTTGTTACAGGAGTTAGCTCGGTATGTGTATTGTGTTTTACTTTATCCTCAATCGAAATCGTTTCATACGGTTTAAATTTATCACTATGTTTGGGCTCAAAAAATTTAACCAAATTGCTGCCATTTTTAAATTTAAATTTTAGTCATTTAGAAAGTTCGCTGATTCCAAAATCTTTTAGTTAACTTTAAAAACATTTTATATTTTAACGTAAAACAACAAGTTAGGGAAAGCATTTGCTTCGACAAATACTAAACATAAACGTAAACGTTTGCCAGTTTTTATGCTGCTAAAATTTCGGCTTTTGTAAAGCTAATTTAAGTGATCAGCTATCTTCGAAATTTAAGTCAATCAGAATGAAAATTGCTTAATTTTACTGATTTCTTCCATTGCTTAAAATGATTTCTACAAATTTGTCTCTGATGTTCTAATTAACCGCAAATAATGCAAAAGTTATACATTATTTCAAAATAATACGCTTTTTAAGCATTTGTTAACAAATATTAATCTCAAATTAAAATATTTTGAAAGAATATTTTATTATGTTTTTATATTATAAAATAAACTTTTAAAATAAAATTCTGTACTAATAGTCATATTATAAATAGTACAATAATTTTGAAATCATTAGCTTTTAATTTTAAATAAAAAAGTCCATGATTAATAATTTCATGTATTAAGCAAGCACCCAGATAAAAAATGTGCAGATATTTGTTCATATTTATTTGTGTTTTGTTTACCAATTTATATTAATATTTATCACTAAAAATAAAGAAGTCAATTTAACAATTTTTTTGCAAATTAACTGAATGAATTAAAAACTACCCATTATAAAGTCAAAGTCTCGACAATTGATTGTCTTTATAAGAGCTAATATTTAATTTATAAACGTAAAAATCGTTTCTAAATTCTAACGTTTTCTCTACTTGAGACATATATTTCTTTAGAGTAACATAGTAGATTTAACACAAAATTATAGAATATATATATATATATATATATATATATATATATATATTGTCCACGCTTTTGCAGGGTGCATGAAGAATTTGATTTCAGAACGTCTTTAAAGTCGTTCTGCACCCACGGATACTGTATTTTCGTAATTAATGCAAATTAAAGAAGCTGTAGATAGATTTCCATGAATGTCATTTTTTTAAAAAAGTTTTAAGCTCAAGTGTACCTGCAGTTCCGATTCAGAAAGCCAAAAATGCCAATTTAATTGTGAATGTTTCATATAATGACATTCAACTGAATCAGAATATACATCAATCTGGTGTCAAAGAGATGGAAGTTGACAGAATGGCTCATCTGTAAAAAAATTGAAATGCGAGGTGGCCCTATTTTGCCTCACACTATCATTATCAATTACTTTAGAGAAAAATTTCCCCATTGCGAGTATAAGCGCTTGCGATAATGAATGCATTTCCAACCAGATTTTTAAACTATTGCAGTTCACAATGAGTGTTTTGTCATAACAAGCAAAAGAATATCATTAGCATTTAGATTTTTTTGTTGATAATAAAATATCGCTACAAAAAATTTAAATGTGGGTACAAAAATAAAAACTGTTACATTATTTTCAAATGAAAATATTAAACGTTACCAACCAAAACCGCAAAATTATACACAGACGCCTTTTTATAATGCAATTAGACGACTTTGCTTTTTATTTGAATAATATGCCGTATATCAAGTCAGTGTCTTATTATTTATATGTTAATTGTATTGAAATTTTCCTAGTAAATCATTTGAAAATAGATTAACAATTGTGTAAAAGCTATTTTTGTCCTTATTTAATGATATAAGGATTTGACTGTGTTGCGTAAATAAAAGGCTATTGCACCTGTGACAAATGAAACCAAAGCATTTATTGATTTTTATCGACCAACTTATCTAGTCAAAATAGAAGCTGTTACATTGCTATCACTTAGAACTTTGCCAAATGCAGTTTTAACTTCTTGTTTATATGATGAATGAAGTGTGTTTACACATGAATATTGTCATGTTTTTGAACGTAAAGCTTACAGTATAATTTACCAAACTGTGCAAAACTTGCATTAGAAATAATTCTTATATTCAACAGCTAACATTATCTACTTCATGAAAAAGTAATGCTGTTCCGCATTTAAAAACACGAATCAGATGAAATCAACCTTGACCAAAAAAATTGCGCATTTTATTTTACTGCAAAGATTTATTCATAAGTATATTTAATTTCGTTTATTATATTATAAGGGTATTAAATTGTCTCGATGAAATTAATTTCAGCAATACGAATCAATCAATAAAACTATAATTGATTTAAAGACTGCCAAATTTTTAGTCCGAGACGATTTTACATTGTACATTCTGAAGTTCAGGCACATCAAACAATCAGGGGTCCTCTAGGGTTAAGTGTCGTATATTAATTTTGCCAAAATTCATAACATGCATTGCTGTTGGGAACTCGCCAGTCAATTTTCCGACTTGTACTTTCGATGCTCAAAAATGGTCAATACACACAAATGCCCGTAGTTTAAAATAATTTGGCACCATTTGAAGGGAACATTTAAATTTAAACCAAAGACAGCATGAACGAAAAGTGTAATCTCATTCACATTCGTTTCGTGCTTACTGGCGACTCATCAGTAGGAGCCGGTATTATGCCATTTAACCACCAAATATTTGGGTGAGGAATGTTTGATAATAGGACGATACAATCTCCTAGATGAATGTGTAAACCTGCAGTAGTGAAGCTAACATTATATAAAGTCTCGACAATTCGACTTGAACGCTATCTCACTCTATATAATATATATACCGTGTCTGTAAAGGAAACTTACCCTATGGCTATTGTATTAGTATCCGACACCAACATTAATGTGAATGGATTTACTGGAGTAACAGGTGTTCTGAAATAGTTGTAATTCTCAATTTTGGTTAACTATAGCATACATTGATGTCCATCATTTTGGTACCATGTACTGACTCGGAAACAATTGTGTTGGTAACATATACATTTTCGGTACTATAATGTTGGTTTCGGTTACTAACACAATAGCCATAATGTTAGTATCCTTTGAATTCAGTATATATATATATATATATATATATATATATATATATATATATATATATATATATATAGAGTGAGTTAGCATTGAAGTCGCATTGTCGAAGACTTTATATGATGTTAGCTTCACTACTGCAGGTTTACACATTCGTCTAGAAGATTGTAGCGTCCTATTATCTCACATTCCTCACCCAAATATATAGTGGTTAAAGGGCGTAATACCGGTTCCTACTGATGAGTCACCAGTAAGCACGAAATGAATGTGCATGAGATTATAATTTCCGTTCATGCTGTCTTTGGTTTATCCTTCTGGTCATAACTGAATTAATTTGTTACTAGGTTCGCAACACCTAATACATGTTTGCATATATATTAGCTCTTCGCAGCAAACAGAATTTAGCTGTAATATATTGAATTGAATGATGTCATGCTTACCGCGAAATGTGATAACTGATATCGACCAAGACCAGAGTGTATGGATTAACTGGAGTAAAAGGTGTTCAGAAATTGTTGTAATTCTCAATTTGGGTGAACATTAGCATAAATTGATATAAATCAGGTTGGTATCATGTACCGACTCGGAAACCATAGTGTTAGTACCATGTACCTTTTCGGTAAAATAATGTTGATATCAGTTACTAACACAATAATTATTATAATCAAGGTTGCGGTCTTGATATAAACACCTGACCCATTAATTACTTACATATGGCAGAATAAACTAAGAATTGTATAGTGTAGAAAAGGCAATTCATCCAGTAGACCGGTTTCGTCCTTATTGGGAACTCATCAAGTACTGGCCAGAATTTGCCGCGGACGGGATACGAACCTGGGCACATCTGCTTCCCGGAATCTGGTGCTCTAACCACTGAGCTATCCTGCCGCACTTTTTAAAGGCAATTCATCCAGTAGACCGGTTCGTCCTTATTGGGAACTCATCAAGTACTGGCCAGAATTTGCCGCGGACAGGATACGAACCTGGGCACGTCTGCTTCGGAATCTGGTGCTCTAACCACTGAGCTATCCTGCCGCACACTACACTACACACAATTTTCAGTTATATACTAACTAAAGTAACTTGGTTAGTCAATTTTTCCTTTAGGTGGAGCTCATATGGCATCCATTTAGACCCAAGGTTCCAACTAACCATGCCCAATCTGTCATTACTGAACAGACACCACATTACATGGGGAAATGGTATTGAAATGAACATTTATATAATTAAACGAACATTGGTTGCGCGGGTGGTGATAACAATTATTATAATCAAGGTTGCGGTCTTGATATAAGTACCTGACTCATTAATTACTTACATATGTCGGTATAAACTAAGAATTGTATAGTGTAGAAAAGGCAATTCATCCAGTAGACCGGTTTCGTCCTTATTGGGAACTCATCAAGTACTGGCCAGAATTTGCCCCGGACAGGATACGAACCTGGGCACGTCTGCTTCGGAATCTGGTGCTCTAACCACTGAGCTATCCTGCCGTATATTAGATTACTAACACAATAGCCATAGTGTTAGTATCCTTTACTGACTCGGTAAATATATTATATAGTGTGAGATAGCGTTGAAGTCGTATTGTCGTAGTATTTATATGACGTTAGCTTCACTATTGCAGGTTTACACTTTCGTCTAGGAGATTGTACTGTCCTGTTATTCCACATTCTTCGACCAAATATATAGTGGTTAAAGGGCGTAATACCGGCTCCTACTGATGAGTCGCCAGTAAGCACGAAACGAATGTGCATGAGATTATACTTTCCGTTCATGCTGCCTT
>JAQBSW010008451.1:0-34095 GCA_029291075.1 Eudiplozoon nipponicum
GTAAATTTAGTTTAAATAGTTTCATTTATACTTATTTCTAGATCTCTTAAACATAACTCTCTTTTCTCTAAATAAATGTGTGTCATGAATGTGTGCGTGTGTGATTGTATGTGTACACTCATCGAAATGATATTATAGTGATCTAATAACACTTACAGATGATTCACTAGATAGGCGTACACCATTCGTGTTTGTATTTGCTCTCATATTATTTATGGTTGAGAAGTAATCCGTTACAGTACGTGAACACTCATCCAAGTGAAATCACAATGATTTAATGTCTGACGCTGCACTAGATAAGCGTACATAACGCCTGTATGTGTATTTTTGTGTTGTTTTTTAAGAATGAGAAAGGCTCAGTTACATATAATTAACGGCACGTGTATCAATCATCCAGGTGAAGCTAAAGTGATAAATGCCAATTCCTCTTTGCACACGCCAGACCTAAATTTTACACTTACTTTCCAACATGAAGTATTTATGAGTGACATCCGGATAATGAGGGGGCAATGTCAGAATCAAATATAATATTATTGAATTTCACTTGCATGTCTACCGGCTATTATACAATTATTTTCATGGTGTAAAAGCTAAAGAATTTTGTCATTTTAATAATAATTATTATACTATTTTTGTTCATTTAAACGATTGACTTTCGTTTCCGTTGTTTTATGATAACACCTTCTTTATATCTGCCGCCAAGTTTAGGTTAGAGATATAGATGTTAGTAGCATGTGTTTTCCAATGCGAAGTAATCTAATTTCCATTGTTTAAAATCCGACAAAACTCCATTAAACGTTGTTCTTAGTGCACTTTAAATTACTGATGTCTTGTTCTTATGTATTTAATAACTTAAATTTCGAGGAATTTCCTTCATAGTAAAGAATTTTGTTTTCAAATACAAGCATCTCATTAAAAATATTTGGTATGGCTAACCTTTACAGAGAAACTTGACATCACCTTTAAACTCTTGGTACTGCACTTGAATGAATTTTTAAAATCTATTGCTTTGCTAATGAGGTGCATAGCCTCCTCTCCAAATACAATTTATACTTCAAACGAAATTATATGCGTGCACGATATTCTCATTTATGCCATTTTAGCTATCATTTAGAGGGTTAATCTTTAGTCTATGCCATGGTTTCCTTGCAAATTCAAATGATTTTTTTTCAAATTCTTTCTACATTTACGTGATTTTCGGATTGCGTACCGAATTGTTTGAATCTGCTGTCTTCATGATTTCCCCACATATTTCGATATCCTGGTGCGGATATCTTTTTCAATGGTAAGCACTTCACTCACTAAGTTGACAATCAATATGTCAAGTTGAAATATTAGTTTAAACTGCTCCATTTATTCTTGTTAGATCTCTTAAACATAACTTGTTTGTTTTTTAAATAAAATGATAGGAAAGTGTATGGCAAATTAGTTTGTGTATATGTATGCATGTGTACACTCTTCGAAATGAGATTATAGTGATTGAATGACAATTACTGACAACACACTAGATAAGCGTACGTCAATCCTGTGTGTATGTGATCTCATTTGTTTTGGATAGAGGAGTAATCAATTACTGCATGTGTACACTCATCCCAGTGAAATTAGAGCAATTTAGCAACATCTGACTATTCACTGGATAAGCGTATGTCAGGTCTGTATGTTTGTGTGTATGTGCGTGAGCGTTTACTTAAGACTGAGAACTAATTTGTTACATGTAATTAAGTTTTTTTTCTATGTGAAATACCTGCTAAACATAAATAGTTTAGTCTGACTTATGTTAGCTCTCCGCTACAAACAGTATTTAAAAATTTCTGTAATTATTTTTCAAACTACGAAAAGCACCAGTCAAGAAGACATAACATGCAGTAAATTGATTCAATTTTTAAAATGTAAATACCCTTAATATTGTGCACTAAAATATTATCTTGAGTACTAATATTGGTTTGCCTAATTACCGTTATTGTCGGTATGTAAGAATGTTGCAAGGACCACAATGACTTGTATCACAGTTTAAACATTTTCTATGCCTCCATTTAATTGCTTTATTTCTGTACAGTTGATCTATAAGAAGGACGTTTGTAACTAATTTGTCCTTATATAGGCAATATGTGCATTTTCTTACTGGGCTAAATTTATTCCAAATATTGCATTGCTCTAATAAGTCATTTAATAGTTAAATACTGTTTGTTGCGGACACCTAATATATATGCAAGTATGTATTAGGTGTTGCGAACCTAGTAGCAAATTTTTTCAGTTGTGACCAGAAGGATAAACCAAAGGCAGTATGAACGGAAGGTATAATCTCATGCACATTCGTTTCGTGCTTACGGCGACTCATCAGTAGGAGCCGGTAGTACGCCCTTTAACCACTATATATTTTGGTTAAGAATGTGGGATAATAGGACGATACAAACTCTAACTGATATCGATCAAGGCCAGAGTGTTTGGATTTACTGGAGTAACAGGTGTTCAGAAATTGGTGTAGTTCTCAATTTCGGTGAACTATAGCAAAAATTGATATCCATCATGGTGATACCATGTTCTGACTCGGAAACCATAGTTTTAGTACCATGTACCTTTGCGGTACAATAATGTTGGTATTGGTTACTAACACAATAGCCATAGTGTTAGTATCCTTTACAGACTCGGTATATATATTATAAAGTGTGAGTTAGCGTTGAAGTCGCATTGTCGTAGACTTTATATGATGTTAGCTTCACTATTGCAGGTTTACACATTTGTCTAGGAGATTGTACCGTCTTATTATCCCACATTCCTCACAAAAATATCTAGTGGTTAAAGTCATTTAATGTTAATAGTTAACTATGAGCGAATAAAAATGTGCATCTGTTTGAAAAAATGCCGTTAATTTATAATATTGGCCATTACTTTTATATAAACTAGACTTGGGCAAGGTTTCGTCACATAGTGTAGCGGAAAAATTCGCAATATTTATATTTGGGCAAGTTTATTTTCAAGTGGAATTTGACAATTTTTACTTTTGCACTTAATTCTAAATTAATTGATCATCCAGTGTTTTATATGAGGTCACGTCTGATCGAATTCATTGCAATTTGAAATATAAAATTAAGGCAATTTTATTGTTCGATTATTTTATGAATACATATTTTGTTACTATTCATGTAAATTTTATATTGCATTAAATAATGTTATTCAAACTAGGATTTACTGTAAAATATATGACGTATTTTCTCGAATTCGGTGCTTGTCTTGTGTATGTGCAACCATCGTTTTGCATTTTTTTTCTTTCAAATATGATTCGTCTTTTCATAATTGGTCCTTGGTGTGTTCGTGAAAGTCATAATTACGTAACTCTAGAATACGTCCGCGGATTTGCATAAAAACTCTGGAATAATTGTAGTGGTCTAACGATTTATAAACTGCTAGGTTTCAATTTTGACGCACAATTAAATAGTTTTCTGTATTCTTTATGCAATTTAATTTTCATCAGACGTAATCGTCACATTTTAAGAGGTAAGATACGCAGGTACTTTTGTAGTGGATATCGATATAAACGTTTAACAGTTCACGACTAGACATTGGCATGAATGAGCCGCATTTTTTGTATTTTAACTGTGTGTGCTGCTTTATCGAACTTCTTCCAGATGCATACAATAAAATATATTTTGTGGATGTGTTGAAAAGCCAAATGAATCCAACAACACAGTGAAGTATCGTGCGCAAACTAAAAGTTGTTTTGTGCGCCTCAAACAATTATATTTGCTCATCGCACTGCGATTAGATGACTCAAGATTCATTTTCCGCTCTTTGACGAAGCAAACACTGTAAATCCGTTTAATTAATAACGAAGAAAGCGCCACGTTGATTTTCTTTCAAAATAAGCTAAATTTAAGCAAATTCAGATATTTAGCTGAAAACGCTAGAATTGATAATATTGGTATTGATCGTATGCAGAATTAAACCGTCCCAAAACGCTTAATAATATCAGAATACTGTAAACCTAATATTGAGATCTTAAAATGCAGTATTAACCCTTATATTTTATATACCTGTGTGAAAATTTATAATAGTTGACGTGAGAATCTTTTATAGATTAATATAATAACAAAGTTCAAGAAATTCCTTAAATCAGTTTCGCGAGCTTGAAGTAAACATAAATCCCATTGTATTTAACCAGTTCTCGAACAACATAATAAAACTCCCGTCAGTCCCGCCTCCTGACGCGTTTCAACCTTTCATGATCATCATCAGCGTACGAAGGCAAACTGACAAGCGAGGATCAAACTGCAATGCAGATCCAAAGAAAGCAAAATTAGGTATGCGGTTCTCGCATCTAGTTGTCACGCATGCATTGTACTTGATTGGAAAATTTCTACACAATCACGAACATTAATGTTTTTGCTGCTTTCGACACATATATATAGAATAGAATAGAATAGAATAGAATAGAATAGAATAGAATAGAATAGAATAGAATAGAATAGAATAGAATGAAGTAGAATAGAATGGAATAGAATAGAATAGAATAGAATAGAATAGAAGAGAATAGAATAGAATAGAATAGAATAGAAAAGAATTAAATAGAATAGAATAAAATAGAATATAATAGAATAGAATAGAATAGAATAGAATAGAATAGAATAGAATAGAATAGAATAGAATAGAATAGAATAGAATAGAATAGAATAGAATAGAATAGAATAGAATAGAATAGAATGAATAGAATAGAATAGAATAGAATAGAGTAGAATAGAATGGAATAGAATAGAATAGAATAGAATGGAATTGATTACAATAGAATAGAATGGAATACAATAGAATAGAATGGAATACAATAGAATAGAATGGAATACAATAGAATAGAATAGAATAGAATAGAATAGAATAGAATAGAATAGAATAGAATAGAATAGAATAGGGTAGAATAGAATAGAATAGAATAGAATAGAATAGAATAGAATGATATAGTATAGAATAGAATAGAATGGAATAGAATAGAATAGTATAGAATAGAATAGAATAGAACAGAATAGAATAGAAGAGAATACAATAGAATAGAATAGTATAGAATAGAATAGAACAGAATAGAATAGAATAGAAAAGAATAGAATAGAATAGAATAGAATAGAATAGAATAGAATAGAATAGAATAGAATAGAATAGAATAGAATAGAATAGAATAGAATAGAATAGAATAGAATAGAATAGAATAGAATAGAATAGAATAGAATAGAGAATAGAATAGAATAGAATAGAATAGAGAATAGAATAGAGAATAGAATAGAATAGAATAGAATAGAATAGAATAGAATAGAATAGAATAGAATAGAATAGAATAGAATGGGAATAGAATAGAATAGAATAGAATAGAATAGAATAGAATAGAATAGAATAGAATAGAATAGAATAGAATAGAATAGAATAGAATAGAATAGAATAGAATAGAATAGAATAGAATAGAATAGAATAGAATAGAATAGAATAGAATAGAATAGAATAGAATAGATAGAATAGAATAGAATAGAATAGAATAGAATAGAATAGAATAGAATAGAATAGAATAGAATAGAATAGAATATAGAATAGAATAGAATAGAATAGAATAGAATAGAATAGAATAGAATAGAATAGAATAGAATAGAATAGAATAGAATAGAATAGAATAGAATAGAATAGAATAGAATAGAATAGAATAGGAGAGAATAGAATAGAAGAGAATAGAATAGAAGAGAATAGAATAGAATAGAATAGAATAATCTTTATTTGGATTCAAACCACACATGTTCCATCAAATAATAAAATTGGAAAATGTACAATATAAAAATCACATCAAATAAAAATGTGCAATTAGTCTCATGTATAAAAGTACATCTCACTAGTTGTACTGTACAATATATCAATATCAGAAACTTCGGCTGTAAGGAATAATAGATTTATCATCAAAATAGGAATAATTAAGGTATAATTCGAGTGAAACATTATGCAAAATATAAGAACCATGACTAGCAATTGATTGTATGTATTGTTGACTAACATGATGATATAATGCATAACATTTCAATTTTAATAATACAAAACTTGGAAATAATAATCTCAAGAAATTCTGTTTCCTATAACAATTAATCTTGTCTTTTATTCAACCATGAGAAAGTATTATAATAATCAAAATAAAAAATTTCAGCTGGATTGTAGACTTTTTCTAGTTCAGTAGATAAGAATTTAAATGACTTCTTAGATGGAGGCATTTCTCTAAGACCCTTTGGCAATTGGTTATAAATTTTTTAGATTTTCGAAAAAGAGAATAACTTGCTCGCAAAATTCCCCACCCAAGGAGGAGATTTTGCCAAATTTCCAGATCTAGTTCCAACTTCATGACTCTTTTTTATTGGATTCATATAGGCACCAGTCCACTGGTTCAAATGGAAAACTTTTATGCAATAGCACATCCTCCGAAACCATAACGTTTGCAGTGATACAAACTGTAATCTAGTGGCGTATATAGTGCAGGAGATAGGACTAATTGTTTCACATCTTTCTTTCGTATAGTTATAAATATATAATACAAGTAAAAAATCGTTGATTGCATGGGTGGTGGTATTAATTCTTTAAATCTTGTTTGAGAGCTTGAAGTAAACACCAAACCCATTGTATTTAACCAGTCTTCGAAAAACACAGCTCAACCACCGTCAGCCACACGCACCGACGCTTTAAAGAAAAATTTATTGGTTTCGTTTATGTATAAATAAAATATTCATATGTTCAGTCGTAAAGACCGTATTCATTTTATTTCGTGTATGCATAGTCAAATCCTACGCATGAGAATGTTATATTCTTTTTCGATAATTATATAAAAATATTGTTTAAGGAAACTCGTTTATGTAATAAAATCTTTCTGTTAAGCAACTTAATATGACTTCTCTAAGCAAACATTGGAATCAGACTAAAAGTGATCATTATTGTTTTGAAAAAAATAAGAAAAGGCGCAGAACTATTGGTTTTTTTAAAAATCGGATGTGTAGAGACATGAAGTGAATGCATTAGCTGTGTAAGCATATCATTATTATACTAATGTGAAGCTAATTTTAATCTGATTGCTTATATAAATCAATATTATCTCAACATTAAAGGCATAAGTTATCTTTTAAATTGATGTCTGATTTTATTAATTCCGAAATGGTTTTGTGACTGGTATACATAATAAGTAAACTTGACGACAAATTGAAGAAGCAACGATCACCTAGCTATAAAATATACCATCCAAAATGCGAATAATAGTGTCGTTACACATTTAGTTTAATCTTGTTCTGTGATTAAGAAAACGTGTTTTATCAATCTTTAACTTAAATATTCCTAATGTTTTAGTAATAATATGCGTAAAAAAATATGTAAATTTAAAATTTTTATTAGAAATTTTGCTACAATATGATCTCGCAATATTTTATAAAATGTTGATGTTTTCAACCTTGCATGTTTAATAGCAAATTAGTTTGTTTTGTCAACCAAAATTGTATATGATTTTTTTATATTTCAAAATAAAATAAAATGATACGATGGATGTTTTTCTTCAAAATGATTAACGTTAAATTTGATGTCATGATTTCAAAGCACAAATTACTAGTTGCGCTCACTGATGATTGCTAATAGCTTTAGCAAATCGCCTGAATCTTCAATAATTTATTTAGCAAATTAAGTCTAAACCAATTGGTTTGACGCGTACCAAGAGTAATTTACATTAACCACTGTAGTTTCTCCCAGATAAACGTATACATGTAGGTAAACAAAATTAACTTGCCATTTCACAAATTGAAACACCCGCACATTCACTTACATTGCGTAAGCTTGTCCAATGAACCGCCAGTAATTATTATGAGATCACTGTAATTTCACTTAGGTAATTCTATTTCAATGATTGTTTTGCATTAAGGTTTACATGCAAACAAATGCATACTTGATGCATTCTTATCTAGAAAAAATTCAGTTATGTTTAAAAATTCAACAAGTAAGTATAAATATAGCCGTTGAAACAAAATTTACCACTTGACATAATAATTGGCAAATTTCCTTTGATGATGAGCTTACCGTTGACAAAGGGACCACAAAATGCCAAAACATATACGTTGTCAAAATGTAAACAGTGGGCATAAAAATCTTGTTTCGTAAAACGAAGATCAGTTAATTATTCAATTTACTACCGCGCAAAGCGGTTATTTTAAACTATATTCATCCTTAGCAAATGTCCACTATGGTTTCGTGTATATTTTGTTCCAAATGTATTTTCAAATAGATTGATGTATAATCCATTGTATGCGTATTTGTTGCAGAATGTCGCTTTGCAATGGTGTAGTATGTGCAAAAGTCTTACGAGATGTTAATGAACCAACACATCGCAAGCTAAATTTTGTCAAGTGCGAGTTAGAAACCCAATCCATGTGTCTCTAACAGAACAAATGAAAATGTGCTTTATATTTGGTAATTCTAGTCGAATGGAGGAATTGCTGTGCCATAAGTTATGATGCAACTGTCGAAACTATCAATGTGATTCTGCATTAAATTGACAACTCGTCAGTTTCAATTCACGCAAATGCTATCAATGCCAAATTTGTTTTTCAAACCTTATTGAAAGCAAAACAAATATTTCAACATAATATTGCTGATCCTATGATTATGTAGAGATATGTCATTTAAATAAAATATAACTTGATTTAACAACAAAATTATGTGTCAGTATAAATTATCGAATTATGAAGAAAAGGAGATTCATCCCGTAGACTGCTTTCGTCCTTATTGGGAACTATTCGCGTACTATCCGGAATTTACCAAGAACAAGGCTCGAGACGGGGCAAAGCTCCTTTTGAGTTCGTTGCTCTGACCACTGAGCCACCCTGCTGCAGACTACACAAGATTTTCAGACATATACAAATTAATGTTTCTTTGTTAGCGATTCCATTATGATTAACCTGTGTGGCATTTCCTTAGACCTAAAGTTCCAACTACTCAATTTCAATCTCTCATCATAGTACTGTCACCATGCTACCTGAGGAAGTGTTATTGAACTGAATATTTATATAATTAAACGAACATTGATTGTGCCAACCGTAATAAAAAGCGTTTATATCAAGCTCGCGATCTTGATATAAGCATCAGTCCCATTATATATATATATATATATATATATATATATTTATAATTAGGAAGAAAAAACACATTAATAACACAGCGGATAAAGGCCATTTATTTCGTGAATACTAATCATCGCTATACAATCATACATTCATATACATTCTGGGTTTTCAATTGATTATGTTATTGGTAACAAATCTGACCCGCTTTTATTTCTGTTTCTTGTTTAGGCTGGTTGGTTAGTGTGTATGCGTTTGTGTTTGTGTGTGTGCGTGTTTGCATGTAAAGGTCATTCTCGCAGTATTGCAAAGTGATGTCTGAGATTTGGTCATTATTTTTAATGGCTTGAGAATTAACCATTTGTGCGCATTGTTCACTGTTACATGTACGAGTGCTATTTTTCCCAGTTTAGTTGATCGTTTCACCTTGTTGCGCAAATTTGTATTTTGCACATGGTAACAGCGCCAGTGTGGATTGCAGTGTTAAACGCTCATATTGTTTGGAAACTTCTTGTCACCGCAAATAAGGTGAAACGATCAACTACACTGGGGAAAATAGCACTCGTACATGTAATAGTTGAACAATATGCTCAAATGGTTAATTCTCAAGCCATTAAAGTAATAATGACCATATCTCAGACATCACTTTGCAATACTGCGAGAATTACCATCACATGTTAACACGCACACACACAAACACAAACGCATACACACTTACCAATCAGCCAAAACAAGAAATAGAATTAAAAGCGAGTCAGATTTGTTACCACTAGCATAATCAATTGAAAACCCAGAATGTATATAAATGTATGATTGTATAGCGATGATTAGTATTCACAAAATAAATGGCCTTTATCCACTTTGTTTTTAATGTGTTTTTTCTTCCTAATTTGAAATATACTGTGTAATATTAAAAGGCATGGATATAAGAATATATATATATATATATATATATATATATATATATATATAATTTTCAGCGCAAATTAAGCACTGTATAATGCAGAAAGGCAGTAAAATTGTTTCTTCTTTATTGGGAACTCTTCCCGAACTGTCAGAATTTACCGCCGACTGGGCTCGAGCCTGGGCAAGCCTGTCAACCTGTATGTTGCTCTAACCACTGAATCATCATGCCGCACGCCACACACAATTTTCAGTTATAAATTAGTCATAACTTAGTAGATAGCTGAAAATTGTGTTTAACATGCACCAGAGTGGTTCAATGGTTAGAGGAACAAACTCAGAATCAGACAGTCCACGGCATTATCTGGCCAGTACGTGAAAAGTTCAGAATAATGATTAAAGCGGTCCACTGGATGAGTTGGCTTTTCTACATTATACAATGCCTAAGTTATACTGTAAAATGTATGTATATATTGAAACTAGTGCTTTTTTCTTAATATTAACCTTGATTTACATAATTTATTATAACAGCCAAAACCACCATTGTTCATTTTATTATATAAATGTTCAATTCAATACCACTTGCGCAAGTGGCGTGGTGTATGTTCTATAATGACATATTAACGGTGGCTAGTTGAAATTTTAAATCTAAAATTCTACCATATGGGCTAAGCCTAAAAAAGTCAACGAAGGATTTTTAATTAGTATATAACTGAAAATTGTGTTGTATGTACGACATGATGGCTCAGTGTTTAGAACAATTTTCCTAGAAGCAGACGCGCTCAGAGTCAAACTCTGACCGTGGAAAATTCTTGATATTAATTGAAGAGTTTCTATTTAGGACGAAACCGATCCACTGGGTGAATTGCTTTGTCTATAATTGAAATTCTTGGTTTATACTGACAAATTTATGTATAAAATTTTGGCTGGTGCTTACTTCAAGATTGCAACCTTGATATTAATAATTGTTAATAACACCCGTGTAACCAACGCTTTATTCTTCTCGTCCTATTTTAATTAATTTATTACTATGTGTGCAACACCTAATACATAATTGTATAATGACATCCTAGTTGATAACTCGGATATAATATGCGCCGGAAACAAATGTTGGTCCACAATCGAACTAGAATGCGTTTATGTATTTGCAAATCAAAAACAATTTAATTATTATATTCCCGATTTCAGCATAAAATGAAAATATATCCTTTGGATAGAACAAGCTTATCCTCCAATTCTTGCGAATTTGCAACTTTTTTTGCAAGATTGAAGCACGATTTTATATTGACTCAATATTTAAAAATTTTAAAGACTGAATTTAACACGCTTTTCAGTTATATGTTTAGCTGTGTTATATTCTGTTCTTTCTTTCTTTGCGCCTTATGAATTATCCGATTGGACCAACACACTGTCTTTAAGGGATTTGATACCGGTTGTCAACTTCCTGGTAAATTGATAAAGTCCTACACAAAACGTTTAATCTTATGTACATTTACACTTTGTGATAACAGGTTACACATAAGCAGATGTCAGCGCTACATGCCAAATCAATTATTTAATTTAATTCCAAATTTTTCGCGTTCGAAGCATTTGATAGCACTCGTAGGTCGGTAAAAGCTTCAATCCTTTACATTTTCAGGTGCACAGATTTTGTTCGGTATGGATTTGTGGGTTCTCAGTTGTCTCTTTACTCTGAAGCCAGTTATCAACTACTTGTCTGAAAATGACTTTGGAAACAGATTTTCGAAAGCTTTTCCAAATTTTCGGGACTTCTTTTCCCGTCCCATTTTCAGGGCTTACAAGTTTTTTTCCCGTGAGTATGGTGTCAACCCTGAAGATTTAACTGGAAATTAAGTCTCGAAAATTTGGAAAAAGCTCAGAAAATCTGATTCCAATGACATTTTCAGACGAGCAGCACATAAACATCTTCAGAGGGGAGAAACATGCGAGAACCTATCAATCAATGCCAAACAAAATATGTGCACCGGGAAATGTAAATTATTCAAGATTTTACCGACCTACGCGTGCTATCAATTGTCCCGCACAAGAATTATACGGAATTACAATAAAAAATGTCAGCGCTGCACTAGATACAACAACATTTAATTCAATTATTTGTTTGTTCAACAAATGTTGGAAGTTTAACTATGCGGTCTCCTATACATATGTGCATTTAAGCCGTAATAGAGTAAACTTCGCCGGAGTAGTAGTAATTGCTTTGAGTGTTTATAATTTTAGATTTTGTTGTAACTTAACTTATCACGAAAATCAAATGGTTCGTACACAATATTGTCTCGAGTATTATAATATATAGTGAGTTAGCTCTGAAATCGCATTTCGTGTAAGTTTATACGAAGTTAAACCTACTGCAGTTTTATATACATATGCATAGGACAGCAAACCGTCCAACCTACATTAACTGACCAAACTTAAAATGAGTTTTCAGATTATTACCTGCTCCTAATGATGAGTTTCCAATAGACGCAAGACGCATGTTAAAATGTGATTATACAGTTTATTCATGCTGACTTTGGCATTTGTTGTGTACTATTTTAACTAATTTACAACTTGGTATGCAATGCTTCATATCTCAGCACAACATAAATTGAATCGAAGGCAAAGCGAACGTTTAAGCTGAGATCATTTACGGAGTCAAACCATTGCGAAATGTTGAAGAAAAGATAATTGTTTTACTGTTAGATTAAGGTGGTTAGGAAATATCATCAAAACCAACGCAATGTTAAACTGTGACAACATGGATTATAATTAACGTGAAAACATACATAGTAACTTGACAAACCTGGAAAGATAGTGATAAACGCATGTTTCTATATATATATATATATATATATATATATATATATATATATATATATATATATATATATATATATATATATATGAGTGACATTTTCAGTATGCCAGTTATGAATTAAGTTTATAAACCAGATATATTTGGAGTTGAATCACTGCCAAATGACCTGCTTTCATGTTAGTATTATGGTTCTCAAATTCCATGGTATTTTCTTAAGCACGGTGTATATTTTGTTGTTTAAGTTTATTTAAGATTCAACTTTAGTCTTTCTTTATTAAATAACTTGCTATACATATTCATTTATTAGTGTTTCTAGGTACACGTGTCTGTCACTTTACTACACCCAACCACATTACCAACCATAAAGTAACGTCAGAATGGCGAAAAGCATTAGAAAGTTAGGTAAATATGCCTAGGTGCATCTTAATTGAGAACGAATATAGTATTTTGGAATTGCTTATAGAAAAATAATATTTAGTTTTTAAGTTATATGTTATCCTGTTATTTAGTCATTGCAATTGGTTTTCCTTTTAGTCAGTAAAAAATTTAGATTCTGCATATTTAGGCAAGAAGATGGCAGTCAATAAGGAAAAATAGATCAAAACCCGACATGGACTAGACAATACATATTTTACCACAGTGCTCTCCAAATTTATCACAACAGAAATTTAATACGCACTATTTCCTACAGAATAAATAATATTTGTTCTGATGATCATAATCTCGTCAATCATTTTGTCGTGGGCGTGCGCGTTTAAACGTGCTACATTGTACGCGTTCTCCGCTTCCTGTACGTTGTTTTAAATCTATTGAATAATATTCACATTCAACCTGTGATTTTCACAAATTGACCATATTAAGTACCAGACACTACATTCGAGTTGGGTTGCGACGAAAAGAAGTGGGCTTTCTTGAACTCTGTTTTATATGTGTGCTCATAATAATTTAGTACTTCCATACGTGAATTATTTTTTAATTCAAATTACAGATTGTTTATAGTTTATTTATTAATTAAAAAGTTAATTAAGTAAACTACTAAATTAATTTTACTACTAACAATGCGGCTAGACCACAATCATTTCCAATTTTTCAGTGCTATAGGATAGATTGGTTATATTCTAATGGAGCAGTTGATTAGAAAACTAATTAGTAAAACGTTAGACGTAATTAAAGTATGGATTTTGATTCTCTAAGAAATAATGTGATCTAAATTTTATAAAGCAACCCTAAAACAGCTATTAGAAATCTATCTTTTGAGAAATTTTATTACATTCAATTAACTTATCTGAAATAATGATCTCAAGATTTATATGACATTGTCAATTTAAGCAGGCGTTTTTATTTGATTTTTATTCGTGTTTACTGCAATTAAAGACTAACGAGTTATAAAAATGTATTCTTAAATATCAACGGGGTTAAACATGAATGAGCTCGTGCACAACTGTTTATTAAGGAATGAAGAGACAGTAGTATTCTCATTGCACATGGCTCCCTCTGTTGATGAGAATAATTAGTTTAGGAACAATGGAATCTGAATTTCCTCACTGGCCTGTGTTGATAACAATGACGACCATCTGTCATGAAATGACTAAAGTGAACTATTAACATATTTTCTGCAATCCAGAGCGACATACTTCACAATTGTGACATGCTCATTAAAGGTCAAGCGGCCAGCCTAATAGCTTGACAAACTTAACGAAACAGTGCATTGAGCGCAATTTTAACTACACGAACCGATTGTGGGCTGGGTGGCATCTTCATTAATTGACCTATATGCGGAGGCTTGTTTAGAGTTTTTAACACGCTGGCCTATCACGCAATCCAACAACATTTATTTCATCATTTACTTTCTAAATAATAGGCAGTTTACAAAAACGAGTTTGCCTCAATTCATGACAAAATAGCAGTTGAAATGTCTGCTCCAGCAGAAAGATTGTTAGATAAATTGGCCCTACCCTTGTTCGTATTACTAACAAGCAAATACTAGACTTTGATGATGCCGCAAACATGTCGCTTCTGATCAATTCTTGAAACTGGGCAGAACTGCGATGAAATGCAACAACTAGAAACAGCGCCAGTTGTATTAGTTTCTCTGTTAAGCTGAAACCAGTCAATATCGGCTTCATCTGCAGCAGGGCGGTTTATGACTAATTCTACTGAATGGACGCAGTGGCCAAAATATTCGACCCTTATTGAGATTGGAGCAGACCATGCACAACCAGGTAATGCCGACTTGGAAATATTTTGTTGAGTTTATCGCAAATGCTGCCCAATGTACAAAGTCGACCACAAATCCAGTAAATGAGTAGAGCAGAATATATATCACCATCAGAAACAGACCTGAACACAGAACAAGGTTAACAAGACAGTGCCATCTCCGCAAGTACTAAAGCCGCGACAAAACCACAAAATTCAATGGTAGATCAGTTCAAATAATTGCATCAAATATTAAGCCACTCAAAGATGCTGACCAAAAAAGCCATGAGTATGAACCGTAAAAGTACGCGCAGATAGCGCGTATATCAAATATTATGTTCACAAAAGCATGTTAGATTTATGTTAATGCGAACTCTTTTGATATAAAGTCACCAACGCCTATCAAAATACAGCTGCATGCTAGAGCCGATAGGTCGATCGTGTCGCGTTTGTTATCTGCGTCAAAGATGCATTAATGTAAGTCGCAATTTAAAAAACATCGCACGCGCCACTCAAGATTTGGGGACTGTGAAACACTGTGACGATAATTTGTAACACGCGGCTCCGCGTTACAACCTAACGATGGTCAATTTTGACAAATATGGTGCTCTTTTAGGTCAAATAATCTAACTCTGTTCTTACACAATATTTCTCTTAAATGTGATTTTAGAAACAATCTCTGTGAGTTTCAAGCAGTTTTAATTGAAATTTCTTGAACTGAACTTTTATTTGTAATTAATAGGGTTGTTTATTAAATATACTGACCCGCGCGCAATACGCATGGAACATGCGGTGGATTATTGTGCCACAGTGGATTTATTTCGTTCAGTTGGATTATTCGCAGTTTACGAAATTCAGAGAACAATGGATTATTAAACTGACATAAGTTAAAAACATAGCAAGCAGTGAACTAATTATTTGTGAATTTTTTTCATTGAAGTCTTTACACGAATTTTATCCATTTATTTTCAGTGACAACTTTTAACAGTGACCATGTTCATATCATCATGTATTTTCAATCGGTAGCATATATTTATTTCAATTCAGACATTTGTGAAAGAATAATTGCTTGTGTGTAAGATATGTAACTTTATAAATAGAGTTCATTTTGCTACCGTCTAGTGCACGGACAATTTTTTTTAACTGTGACTTGTGCATTAGACATTCAAAATTGAGAACAATGTTCTTACTTTTTGCCATCTAGAGTATGGACAATTTAGTTTGACTGTGATTGGTGTTTAAGACATTCATTTGTGTTAAAATTTAATTTTATTGCCGTCTAGAGCACGGTCAATTTGGACTACCTATGATTTCATACGCGGTGTAATTTACAATACATTTGTGATCATTCGCATTAGTCTTCTCTCATCACCCATCGGGAAAAAGCCGGGGATTAATCATGTGCACGGATCTCCACAGCCGCTACCAAACCAGCGTAGGGAACAAAGAATCTCGCAAAAGTCCCCTACATAAATGGTGCCCCGGTTCGTCGAAGTCACAGCCAGCAAAGAATTAATAAACATCTAGATTTTGAGAAATTCAAGCACTTTTGATGAATGCCACGAAGGAAAGGAAATTCTAAGACACATATCACAGAAAAACACCCTCTCGAGATTACAATGCTCGAAGACGATGTTACACTGCCATCTATTCTCGACAACACTCATACGCTTAAGATAAGGTCCAGCTCAGGAAATGTAGGAAGTCCGATGGTGAGCCCAGCAACAGGCCGCACCAAAACATGGACACAGTATAAAATATGCCAATTCGATCCAAACTACCTTGACGAGTGGGTCGACGATTTTACTTTATTGGCCAAGGTGTCCAATATAACAGACGAGGACTCAATATTTTTTAGGGCTTGGGAGATGATCCCAATGTCTTTCAGACGCGGACTCAAAGATATACTGCGTCAATACACTGAGGGCACATGTGCTCAGCCATGGCAGAGCCTGCAACGCGCTGTCAAGCAGCGCTTGACAGCAGAACGAGAAGACAGGCTTACAGAATTAATGAGCCAGATGTCACTAGGTAGCCGCACGCCTACTGAGCTATTTAGGGAAATGGAGCAGAAAGCCTTGGAATTCAACCTGCCCAAGGAAATCGTAATGTGACTGTTCATACAGAATCTCCCGCCGGCACTACAAGAGATGGCCACGTTCCTGCGCGAATCCCTCGAAGTACACGTCTAGACAAGTGGTGGAAGAAACACCACTACAGCTCACTTGTTCAAGAGAAAGGCCATATCAACTCAAGACTGTTCGAATCACAATCCACCGCATCATCAGCCGGAACAAATGTCACGAACGAACGCCTCATCAGCCTGCTCGAGAACCTCACCGTCAGGCCAAATTTGGCCTCAGTCGATGCCGTCCATAATAGACGCGACCAGATCAGGTGTGACCAGCGTCGACCACCGTCCCGGAATAGCGCCAAGAGGTCGACGTCGAGAGACCGGGCCAAAGTACCACAGTTACCAGCGGAGTGGTATCCGAATCACCGCAGCTATGGCCACTCCACACGTTATTGCCTCAGAAACGTCTCCACATTCCCGCGCACAGACGCGACGTTCAAGTGGGCGCGGTCACCCTCAACAACTTAGGAGGATCCGCCCACCGAAGGTTCGGAAAACTGCTGAGGTCAGCCTCCTCTGCAGCAGTAGTGGCTGAGCACCCCGAGATCGTTGGCCGTTCCACGTCTGATGGCCTGAAGCATGTTGCTTTCGCGGTAGAGCGCAATCAAACTATTGTGTTTACAGCGACGGCTCCAGTCAAGTCATGCTTCAAACGCCCAAATGCCAGCAACCAGTCTCATCGTCAATTGCCACTATCAACATATTTTCTCATTCGTAACGCAACCTCTGGCGAATTATTTCTCATTGACACTGGATCCGATGTAAGCTTACTACGCCACAATTATTTCGAACCCACCTACCCAGTCGACACCAGCAGTCTGACCTGCGCCAATGACTCAAAAATAGCGCCGTTTGGGGTACGGGTACACACAATCTCGTTCTCCAACTCAAAAGATGTTTCAATTATCCTTCCATCATTGCTAACACGACAAGAAACATCATTGGACGTGACTTCCTCGAACACTTTGACCTGACCATTCGTCCAAGAACACGAGAGATACGCACTGCAGACAATCAGTTGCTTACATCAGCGCTAAAACATACGACTCGCGCCGAAGCAGTCTCATCTATACAGTCTATTCCTCCAGTTCCTCATGTACCGCAACTGGACGATGTTCTGAAACGTCATGAATAAATTTTCAAACCTATCTCCTTCATGCCCGATCTCAAGAGGAAGCGTGCCATCACAGCCCATTGTATCATCTTGTCGAAACCAGTTCCTCATCCTCCACGAGCACGTCCATTGGCACCACACAAACATAAGGCTGCCGAGCAAGAATTGGCCATGCTACGTCAACAAGGCATCTGTACACGATCCACCTCGCCTTTTGCGTCGCCTGTGGTAGTAGTATCGAAGAGTGAACCAGAAACATTCAGGGTGTGCGGGGATTATCGTATTCTCAATTCTTGCACACAGTCTGATTCGTACATCCTGCCAAATCCAGCTGACCTACTCAGATCTGCAATCTGTCATGCTGTGTATTCAAAACTTGCCCTAGTTAAAGCCTACTATCAAGTACCGATGGACAAAGACTCAGTATCATATACTGCACTCAGATTCACCGGAGGTGGTACACATGAATATCACTATATGCCTTTCGGTCTCAAGAATGCCTCGCAAACATTCCAACGCGTTATGGACGAAATACTGGATT
The DNA here is from genome assembly GCA_029291075.1 of Eudiplozoon nipponicum. Taxonomy (NCBI): domain Eukaryota; kingdom Metazoa; phylum Platyhelminthes; class Monogenea; order Mazocraeidea; family Diplozoidae; genus Eudiplozoon; species Eudiplozoon nipponicum. The sequence continues at coordinate 18,805 of JAQBSW010008451.1, forward strand.
GTTTACCGTTTGTAATTCCATATCTAGACAACATCCTGGTGTTCTACAACTCAATGACCGAAAATATACAACATATTGAGATCCTGCTCACACGTCTAGCAGACTATGGCCTCCAAATTCATGGCAACAAATGCGTCTTTGCACAGAAATCAATTGAATTCCTCGGTCATCAAATTTCCGAAGAAGGCATGACACCTATACCTACTAAGGTTCGTGCTATTCAAGATCTACAGCCTCCAACCACCGTTCGGGCATTACGACGATTCTTGGGCAAGATGAACTACTATTCTCGATTTGTACCCTGCCTTGCCAAGATTCTGGCACCTTTTCACAAATATCTCGTGCCAGAAAGTCGCTTTGTCAAGAAATCACAACCGATTCAGCTCAACGTGGACGACATGCAGGCTTACGAGGATGCCAAAAGGGCCCTATGCAAAGCGGCCATGCTACATTCCCCGGATTGTTTTCAACCTTTTGAATTGATAACTGACGCATCCGACGTTGCCATAGGCGCAGTACTTCAACAATCCATCAATGGTATACACCAACCTATCGCATTTCTATTCGCAAAAACTACAACCTCGCGAGACGCGATATGATACATTTGGAAAAGAGTTACTCGCAATCTACCAGTCGATCCTACACTTCCACACCTATCTGGATGGCCGAAAGTTCAAGATCTACACAGACCATCTTCTTCTATTTCCGATGCTGAGAGGAAAGAAAGAGTATTTATATTCAAGACGTGTCAACTTACAACTTACACGAATACACGATTATGAATATGAATTCACTCATGTCAAAGGATCATAAAATGTGGTCGCAGACTCCCTAAGCCGTCCTGCAGATCTTTGTGCCTCAATATTGTGTCCTTCACCTATAAGCACTCAGAAATTGCAAGCAGCTCAGCAAGATGATCCATCACTTCGGACATTTGATGTCAATCGACTGAAAACACTTGATTATGATGGAACTCTGCTGCAGTGTGAAATAACTGGCGTGGGCCCTCGGCCGTTTATACCTGAAAAACTCCGTCACAAGATCTTCGAAGTCTACCATTCAATGAGCCACCCATCTGGCGAAGCATCAGTAGAAATTCTATCCAGAACGTATTTTTGGCCTGGCATGCGACGAGATATCAAGATGTGGTCAAAACAATGTCTAGAATGTCAGAAATGCAAAGTGACGAGACACACCAAAACGGCGCCACAAGTCATTCAAGTGCCCAAAGTCCGATTTACGCACATACACGTTGATCTGGTAACCTTACCTGCCGTGAACAATATGCGATATCTACTGTCAATACGGGATCGCACCACTCGATGGTATGAGGCCATACCACTGCCAGACATGAAGCAAGAAACTGTCAGTTATGCTTTAGAGCTCAATTGGTTCGCTCGGTTTGGTGCTCCAGCTGAAGTGACAACCGATCGTAGCGCACAGTTCCTCGGCGAAGAGTTCGCAGCCCTAGTGCAATACTATGGTGACAACCACTCCGTGACCGCGGCTCGCAACCCGAGAGCAAATGGTTTCGTCGAAAGGCCACACCGAGAACTGAAAGCGGCGCTCAAGGCTAGCCCAGAAGAAAATTGGCTTGCGGCTTTAGCGAAAGTACTCCTATCAATGCGTACAAGACCTCGTGAGCCGATCAAATGTAGTTCCGCTGAAATGGTATTTGGCGAATGTCTACGGCTGCCTGGCGAACTAGTCCGATCACGCTCTGAAACTGCAATAACGATGAACGATCCGGCATTTCTGTTTCAACTTCGCAGTTTTCTACAAAATAACGCTCAGAATCGGCCGATCTGTCCTACACGTCAGCAACATGGTCCAATCTATAAACGCAAAGATAGCTGCAAATGGTTCTTCGTCAACAACGATATGGATAACAGGATTTTAGCCAAATCGACGCGCCGTCTTTATCGTGTGTTAGATCGACGTCAGAATTACATCATTTTGGAGATTAATGGCAAAGCTGAAGCGGTCTCCAAACACAGACTATCCCCGGCCGACGTTGATCCAAATGACCCGCTGTTCCGCGATGTTGACCTATCAGGAGGTGAAGAAACGATAACGCCACCCCCAGACAGTCTTGCTGACAACGGACAGCACCTAGCTCTTTTCATCTAATGGTAAGGATCTGTCGAATTCAAGTAAAAATTATTTATGATGTGATGACATGTATTAAATTTATTCAGATTTAACGTATCAAAATTCTTGACGTTCATTGTATTAAGAAATTGTGCACGATATTTTGTACACTAGAATACGCAATCACAAAAAATCGCTATTCTGTAATATTTAGATTGGGCTTTCTTCATTTTCTTTCACATTATGCACTGATAATTTTGTCAAACAATTTAACGCAAACGACCTCATCTGTGAACATTAGAAGTTCATGTTTAAAAAATATATTAGCAATATACTGTAGATATAAAACATGCCAACAAGTGTCCACGTAAACACCAGTCGACGTCCTAATGGCAAACAAACATTTTACAGGCTATATGTTTTGATTTATTATCGAAAAGCGGACTGATATAGCAGTACACGTATTATCTACAAGTACAATACGCGATAATAGATCAATTACGACTATGAAACCATAAGAAATACACGTCGCCGATAATTTTGTTTTAATTTTTTAGTTCTTCTAATAAACTATGGCGGAAACTCACAGGAATTTTCATCTAAGCCCATTTTTGCAGTTTATGGTGGCGTGCATCTATGTTCACTGATTGTAAAACAAAGTGACGCCGGTATGAAATGAACGAAACCGAGTCGATGAAGTTTGACTGAAAGAAAAGTTTTACTTAATTTGTTTATGCTTGCGCGAAGAATGCATGAGTACAAGCATTACACATATAAACAGAGAAAATAAAAGAGATTCACAGCGTGAAATATCCCATTAGCAACTTCAATTAGTAACGCAGTGAACACTGCAGTAAGTTTGTCATGTCGGCGTGGTAAGATATTTGTGAAGTCAGTATGACTTCGCTAATATTTGTTGAATCGTTTCCCTCAGAATTTATTAGTAGTCATAATTTGACATAATTATTTCTATCTCCGCGTGACTGAAGACTATGCAACGAGGTGACACAGCGTGGTATACTCAAGTCCAGAAGTCGACGTAGGTAGAAAGTCAAGAGGTGAAGGCGACAGCAATCACACGTAGTGAGCAAAGCAGAAGTGTCTGTTGCATGGTAACTGCATCGTACTTATAAAGATGCTAATTTGCACACCAATTGTCAACGGCAATTCTTCGCGTTTTAATTGGTTAATTGTATTGAAATTTGAATTCGATTTTAGCAATATATCGATGTATTAATCAAAGCCATTACATCACTTTCCTCTATGAGAAAAAGAAATTTCTCCTCTCGGCGAGTCTTGATTGATAATGTAGGGCAGAGTTCGAACCAAAGTGTACTGCAAAATTGCCGCAGAAATGGCATAATGCCGAAGAACTGTTCAAAATTTCTAAACAATTTTTAGCTCAGAACTGCGTGTTATACTACATGAGACAAATAAGTGTGAGAAAAGTATAGAATCGTGTGGATCCGTAGAGATCATGTTACGTGAAATAGGGCGTAAATGGTTCGCAAACGGTTAGCATTTGCTACGTCGAATAACTAAAATTTAATGCGAAAAAGAAAAGAATTCTTATGTTATGTTGAGATTTTAGGCAGGAAGAGCCTGAAACGCATGTAGTACATTTTTATGTCGCCAGGATCATGAAGTTTGATAAAATGTTTCAACATGTCTTTGCTAACAGATGTAGGTGCGCACCTTGCATGATAATGAAGTATTTTGGCTGTCCGAACAAAATAGGGTAAGAACCGCGATACTTTGGTTGTAAGGGTACAGCAGCAGTGTCATTACCAAAAAATACTCTCTTGCAGCTATAGAGCTGCGGGTGAACGAAGACTGGCCGATGAGTATGTCTCGGCTTCTGGGCAGACATGTAACCATAATGAAGTCGAAGGGTAGAAGCTTCGACTTGTGGGTCATCCTCTGCGGGTAGCAAACATGGGAGCTGTCTAGGCAGGCGTAGGTCCATGCATTTCTAGAGTTGTGCCTTAAACGTTTTTATGCATTCACGTTTACGGGAACGCATAGCAAGTAGGACTGAATGTAATGCATCGACCCTGTTGCCATTAATGAACGAGGATGCTGAAACTGCTTTGAGTTTCCTTCGCATTCTTTCTAATAAACCGTTAAATTGCAGTTTGTAGGTATTAGTCTGATGTGAAATAAATCCCATGACTCACAACGTGATTTTGAAGCGATCAGATGAGAATCAAGTGCCTCTATCAGTAATGACCTTATTGAGACTACCATAATGTGCTACGCATGCAGAGATAGAGCATCTGCAGAAATGGTGCCAAGAGGTGAAGCCGCAGGCCATTGGGTAAATCTATCAATAATAGTTAAAAGGTAGCTAAAACCTTGAACCGGGCTCAGTTAAACTGTCTATGTGGACAAATTCCAGGCGTGAAGTATTTTGGAAATTTTCCAACTTAGAACAAGTGTACAGGGTTGATCTCGATTTTCTTTACTCTGAACTATCTTTTAAACTACATTCCTTAAGTCCACTTACTAACTACTCTGTATCCTCAACATTTAATAAACCAGCCATAATATTATGATTAAATTTCTTGCAATTTATATATTATATTAATTAAGCTTACCAGAATACGCTGATATCCACAGATTACAGAACGATGCGATGGTGAACTTGAAAACAGATATCCACATCAATTACCTGAAGCAAATTTGAGATCCTTCCAAATAATGCGTAATAAGAACGATAGATGAAAGTGGATAACAATAATTTATTAGCAAAGATATCGGAGATGGAACCACGCAGTGTTCCGCTTGTGCAATTCAGCAACTCAGATAAAACTCTCTTCTAACCTACGACTAGACAAGTCAAAAACTTCGACAATATGAACAAAAGAACTTCCAAAAAATTTACGATATATTTTTAAAAAAAACCATATTGTTTTACGAAACCAGCGATAACATCAAATGACTAAAAATAAGATTTGATTTATTTATATATGAGGAATTAATTGATGTCGAATAATTAAATTAACCTCCACATACACCCTGATGTTTAAGATATTTAACCATACATTATATAGTCCTCATTCTTCGGTTTCTTGATGATTCTTCCAGAACGAGTTTCAACAAGTTGTGCTGGTACTTTCACTATGTTTCATTTTTATATTGCATTGTTCTTTATTCTCAGTTGTCTTGGTTTTAATCTTTACTTCTTTTCCATATTTGTTCGACTCTTCCATTTTTCTCACACATTTCTGAGTCACATCTCGCCTCAGCTTCTGGATACTTCGATGGATACTGTTCCCCAGTCTCCTCCTCCATCCAGATAAGTTGTGTAATGCAGCGATCTAGTGCTTCACAATCTACTGTGTCATTTACTTCTATAAATGCATTTTTATCAGTCATATGATTGACTTTAAATGGCCCCTTATAGAACGGTGTCAGACAATTCTGTCTGTTCTCGTTAGTTATATATACATGAGATGCCAGCTTTAAATCTGAAGATACATAGCATTTAGACTTTGGAGATAAACGACTCATTTTATCTCTCAATGCTCCAACAAACCAATCTACTGAACTAGAGACCCAATCGAGACAACTTGGAGTTTCTATTAGAAGATCTCCAGGTAACCTCAATGGCTCTCCATAAACAAGTTCTGCTATGGATGTTCCTAACTGAGCTCTGTATCTGTTTTGCATTGCCAACAAAACTATGGGCAAATCATGTATCCAACTGGATCCACCAGTGCAGCGTAATGCAGCTTTCAGCTACCTGTGCAATCTCTCAACCAACCCATTATAAGAACATGTGTTTCTTACTTTTATCCCCATTGTATTCAATGATCTGATAAACAGTTCATACATAAATTGACTACCACGATCAATAGTTACCCTTAGCGGTACACCATATCGTGACACCCAATTATGCAAGAGCATAAGTAAGACTTCTTGAGCTGTCATGTCCTTTAGGATTGATACTTCAAACTGACGACTGAAACGGTCAACCATCGTGAGTAAATACTTCTCGCTAGAAATTTCGGGCATTTCTACTATATCAATATGTACATTCATGAAACGACCCGCTGGTATACCAATCGTTTTAATTTCAGTTTTAGTATGACGCCAAACTTTACAAGTTTGACACCGGGCAAATGTCCTTACCGAAGCTCTTATGCCTTTCGACATCTTAGGCCATACATATCTATCAGTGACTATCCTGATAGTTGCCTTAATGGAAGGATGACTAAATTCATGCAGCTGTTGAATTACCTTATACCTTAATTCTAACGGTACATAAGGTCTAGGTTGGCTCCTGGAGATTTCACATAGTAACCACTTATCTTCAATCTTCCTGCGTGTATATGTAGGATTCTTTGCCAACACAGCTACTAAAGGATCGAGACTTTGTGCTTCCATCAATTGCTTGACAAAATCATTAGAAGATACAACAGAGCATACAAGTTACTCCGAACGAATCATATCTTCATCGGATACGTCTGGTCTTCTGAGAGTATCTGTCACCACATTCTCTTTTTCTGAGATATGATTAATGGTGAAATCAAATTCTGCTAGTCGTGTTATTTGTGAATTTACCCGCCGAGAATAATTAAGCCTATTTGCTTTCCCAAGGATACATATCAACGGTTTATGATCAGTTAATAACGTAAACTAATGTATATCTAGGTAGTGTTCAAAATGCAGCACTGCAGAATAAACTGCTCGTAATTCCTTTCCAAGTGTGTCATATCGCTTCTCGCGATCTTGGAGTTTCCGACTATAGAATCCAATCGGCTTGACTATATCATTATCCCGTTCATGTAACACTGCCCTTATTGCTATATCAGAAGCATCTGTGACCAGCTAAAACGGCTTAGTCCAATCCACAGATGCTAATGTGGTTATTTGGCCTACCAGATATTTGGCCCTCTGGAATTTTTCCTTGTCGTCTTGGTTAAAATTAATAGGCCAGGACTTCTTGATCGTGCTCCGTTCACGAACTAAATGTCGAGTAAGCGACCCTTAAATTCCAGCTAAACCTGGTATTAAACGACGATAGTAGCTAATCATTCCCAAAAATCTACGCAATTAGCGCACAGTTCTGGGTTCTGGCACATCCTTAATTGCTTGTATCTTATCTTCCAAGGGCTTGATTCCATCCTTGGAAATGATGTGTCCATAAAACAATTTACGGTAGAGCAACCAATACTGCTCTTTTCTGGCTTCACTTCCAATCCATAATGTTCCAGCTTAGACAAAACGACGTCCAAGTGCTCCCAGTGTTCCTCCCTAGATTGACTATATATAATGATGTCATCTATGTACACTCTAGCAAATGAACATTCTTGAAGAACTACCTCCGCCAGACGCTGGGATGTCTGACTTGCCTTCTTTAAGCCAAAAGGCATACATAAGAATTCATGCGATCCTCCTCCAGGGAATTGCACTGCTGTGAGCGGTATAGATTCTGCCGCCATAGGTACTTGATAGTACACCTTCTGAAGATCTAACGTTGTATATACCTCATACCCCATTATATCCCTGAGCAAAGTACTCTGGTTTGGTAGAGGACACGAATCGCCTTTCGTAATCGAATTCAATAGACGATAGTTACCACAAACCCTCCATTGACCTGGTTCAGGTTTGGGAACAACCACTATTGGAGATGCAAAGTTGGAATTTGAACGCCTACAAATTCCTTCTTCTCTCAACCGCTTAAATTCTTCAATAGCAACCTGCTGCTTATGTTGTGCTAACGGTTGAGCCTTCGGTGAACAGGGTAGTAGTTCCACCAACTTGATTTGGTGTTCTATTCTTGCGTTTAGCATTGAATGGTAGAAACACGGCCAGGTGTTTCTCGATGACATCCACCAAGTCATCGGCGACGACAGGTCTGGGTAGTCTCACTGACCTAAATTCTGAGGTCCCAGTCTCAGCATAGGTCACTATCCCAGTGCCTTGTCCAATGGTCCTAGATTTAATATCTAAAGCGAGATTAAAATGGATCAAAAAGTCCATCCGAATGATGTTATCCTTTATATCAGCGACAAGAAACTTCCACGTAAATAGAGATTTCTGCCCCAATGTCACTGACAATTCTTTAACTCCCTTAACCTCAATTGGACTTCCATTAGCAGCCTTTAGTTGATAATCGAATGTGATGCTATCAATTTCCACTACATCGAATCGAACTATGCTCATCTCTGCACCCGTGTCTATTAAGAAATTTAACCCGCTAAGTTCATCCGTTATAACGAACTTATTGTTGCTATAATCAGCAACCTCATTAAGATTACCTTCGAGTCGAAATCTCACAGATTTACGGACTGTATTAGCGCGCCTTTCTTCCATCGAAGCTTCCGAACTTGACTTCGATGATTTCAGCATTCCTCGAATATGCATACCTTGAAGCCTTGCATGCGCAGACCCCCCCCCTACGACTCCTATTAGCGGGGGCTCTATTGGTTTTCCGGCAGCTTAGACCAAGCTACAGGAAGACTATTTCCTTTCCATTGGGGACCACCCAACTTTGGAAACGTGCATCCTCCTCCTGACACTTTCCAAACTCGGAGTATTTACGATGCGAAGTGCACCACTCGAGTGGTTCTTGTACACTCTCACGCGATTCGCCTCTCCGATGCTTGAAATTTGAACTTTGACTCCGAGAATTTATCCTACCTCTGTTGGAACTTTCCTTATTGTTGTTTATCCAACCCACATCCCTGCGGAGGGTACTTAATTCATTCTCTATGGTCAGGAGTCTCTCTGAGATATGTCTAAGTTGCTGCACCAGGTGTGAATCTGCTGTTACTGCATACACCTTAGGTTGCTTCTGACGATACATTTTGTCCAACCCTTTGAGCTTCTTTGTCCACTCTAGTTCCATTGAATCAAAGACATCCAAGGTGGCTCTTAATCTAGCATGCAATTCTGCTACAAATATACTGTTTATAACTTCCTCAGATATATCAAGCCCGATGGATTTTGAAATTAGTCTGTCATAAAATTCAGATGGAAGTAGATTTCCCATCTTTTCCTGACGTAATAAGTCAGTCATCCGTTCAATCCTCTCGGGTTGATATCGTCCATGGAGTTCTTCTACTAGAAGCTCAAATGCATTTTCTGGTTCGTTCTCAGTAACAAATTTCCTGAGTCTAAATAGATTCTTTTTTAATGGCTCAGGTAAGCACCACCAGGCCGAGACAAACCTTTCTATAGGGTCGGTCATCCGTTTTAGTTTAAAATAAAATTTTGCTTCTTTGACCCATTCAGAATGGTTGTCTGGTCTGTACATATTAAGCTTAACATTGCTATCCATAGAATTGCGGCAAAAGCGATCATCCACATCACATCTTTCCGCATAGAGGATCCTGGCGCGGTCGTCAATTTTTGTAGAGGCCCTTTGGTCACTATCATAAGAGAGCCTCTTGGGTGCCAGGCCTGGAAAATCCATATATGCGGTATGATCATCTAGTTTGGAACACTTACGTTCCTCTGAACTATCTTTTAAACTACATTCCTTAAGTCCACTTGCTAACTGCTCTGTATCCTCAATATTTAATAAACCAGCCATAATATTATGATTAAATTTCTTGCAATTTATATATTATATTAATTAAGCTTACCAGGATACGCTGATATCCACAGATTACAGAACGATACGGTGGTGACCTTAAAAACAAATATCCACGTCAATTACCTGAAGCAAATTTGAGATCCTTCCCAATTATTCGTAATAAGAACGATAGATGAAAGTGGATTACAATAAATTATTAGCGAAGGTATCGGAAATGGAACCACGCAGTATTCCGCTTGTGCAATTCAGCAACTCAGATAAAACTCTCTTATCAAACCTCAACAAGACAAGTCAAAACTTCGAAAATATGAACAAAAGAACTTCCAAAAAAATTTGCAATATTTTTAAAAAAACACAATATTGTTTTACGAAACCAGCGATAACATTAAATGTCCAAAAATAAAATTTGATTTATTTTTATATGAGGAGTTAATTGATGTCCGATAATTATGTTAACCTCCACAGTAGTTCATTGGGTTGCTCGGCCGGGTCATATAGGCAAATTGGGTGGTCAATGCAAATGAACTAAGCAGTTTTGCTGTATATGTGGTATATCCTGTGTGGACGAAAAGAGTCAACATAAACTGCATGAAAATGTATGTATGGTGAATGAAACTATTGTCTTGTTGTTGATAGGGCTCATCTAAGGATGGAAACTGCATCCTTTTGTTGATTTCTTATGAGCATTGAAGGCAGTTCCGACAATGATAGAAGTACTTTTGGAGATTATAGCACAATTTTTTGCAGAATATCGATTGAATGATCAAGGTGGTCTCGATTGTCGTTTATAAGGATTTAGACGGTGTTGATCCGTTGTTTTATTAGCATTTGTCGCGTCTATGACGATTCTTTCATGGAATTTAATAAAATGGGATATAGATCTATCCAAAGTGGATAGCCTAACGCCATCAGATGTGAGACCGGCGGATGGACACTGAGCTAAGCTAGAATTCAGGATAATCATTTTTGGAAGTGACTTACAGGAACTTAAAATGCATAAAAGGACTTAGATATATACAGAAAAAAATTTAAAACATACTTGCCCTGTAAAAATTACAAAATAATAATTAAGCGCTTAACAAAATCTGCTTCCACTGTTTGAATACAAATTAAACGCACAATGAGATACAAGCACGGGGCGAGGAATGTTTTGAGCGATTTGACCACAGACGACTTTGACCAGAAACATTTGCAAGCAGGATTGAAAGAACAAGATGATCCGTTGTCAAAAAAATGAGCACTAGATATGCTATCGTCGAATTTAATACATACCCCAAATTTCCGTCATAGAAAAATTTATTCGAGTTCAATTCTCGCGCAGAGATTTTTATTATCAAGCCATGTATTAACAGCAGTACTGCTCTCCGATTTAGGCGCGGTCACTAATTTGTAAACGCCTCCGGCTGGAAGTAGGTGCCGTGCGATGCTATTAAGAAGACCAGATGGAGTCTAGAAAGCAGTTACTGTTAGTGGCCCTTAACCTGGCCAGAAAAGCGTTCACTGTCAAATGCCGTTAAATTTTATGAATGTTGCAGGAGTGATCGTGTCTAGAAGTCCTTATTTACACTTGTTCTGTTTTCCGGTTTGTTGGCTGGTGTTCTATTTTGTGGATGCATCGGAATAAGTAAATTTGTCGCAGCTGGATTTGACAGTTGCTGTTCAAAATTTTAGTATTGTCTTATTGAAGTTCTGCGGCAACTCCAATGTAGCTGGCGAACACATAAATCCAAAAATAGATGACGGATCACGTATGGTTAGTTGGACCGCAACAAGAAGATTGGCGTACCTGAAGACAATGCGACGAGGTGACACAGCGCGGTAGAAGCAAGAGCAGAAGTCGGCGTAGGTAGACAGTGAGGAGGAAAAAGTCACAGCAATCACACGTAGTTAGCAGAGCAGAAGCGTCCGTTGCGTGCAAATTGCATCGTGCTTATATAGATGCGAAGTCGCAAGCCATTTGTTAACGGCAATTTTGTGTGTTTTAATTGGTTCAGCGTATTGATATTCGAATTTTATTTTGGCAATATGTCGGCGAAATAAACTGAGCCATTACAGGATATTTAAAATAATGTTGTCGAATTTAAACTAATAATTTTACAAAGAATATACGTTTCAATCATCCACGTTGATGAAAACGCACCAGCTTCAAGTAAATGCCGTATAACGTTACAAACAAGTTTAGGTGGCGTGGAGGCTGAGAATAAGTATTATTGGTGGCCCTTGTTAGGGCCGAAATTGTGTTGTCCAGCAAATGCCGAGAAAGTTAGGTAGAGTAGTTGTCTGTAGAACTAATCCTAAACACTTGAGGCCAGATCTCGTGGACTGGCTGGTGTTCCTTCCCTTGTGGTGTCAAAATCAGAGGGCGTGTAGCTGTGTATAGGCTCATAATTGTCTTGTTGAAGATCTTCAAAAATACTGTGGTGACTGGCACACGTAGAAGTCTAATAAATATATTTTGCTCAGTCTCGCTAGTTTTACATCGACAAGACTGGCGTGACTAAGTGATTCTGTTTGTGAAGCAAGCCCAAAAGTCAGCGTAGGTGAACAGTCAGTATGACATGAGACAGCACGAACATGTAGCGCGCAGAAAAAATCACCCGTAATTATATGTCATGCATGCTAAATGCACCATGCTTATATTGCGTGGAAAACGAAAGCTCTCACGCCATTGGCTAATGACAAATTTCGCATGTTACTTTCATATTATATATTGAAAGCTGCATCAAATTCGTACAAAACCTGAATCGCCGGAATTCGTGTGGATTAGATACTTTAGGACAGATCTAATACGAACCATGTAAATTTTAAATTAAACGTTTTCAGAGACTAATTAGAACCCAGCTATACAGGGCTGGGATCTAATTAGCCTCTGAAAACGTTTAATTCGCATAATATGTCTGCGAATTATTCTTGAGTCGTTACAATGGTATTATTTTACCAATAAGTTTTCCTTTATTCTTTCGGTGGATATGTAACGGCTGGGATTAATTTTGCGAGATATTGCCAACATTTTAATACGCTGTACCAATTAGAATAAGAAAAATTGCCACTGATCAATGGCGTGCAGCTTCGCATATATAAGCACGGTACAATTATCAGACAACACACTTCACACTTCTGCTCTATCCGCTACATGTGATTGCTTTCGCTCTCTCCAATTGATTGCCTACCTACACCGAATTCTGGAATTGCGTTTACCATGTTGTGTCATCTCATTGCTTAGACTCTAGTCACGCCAATCTTCTTGTTACTACACAACTAGCCATACGTAGTCAAAAATCTATTAATCGGATTTCTACGTGTACCAGCCACCACGGGTTTGCCACAGATCTTCAACAAGAAAATTCGAAGACTTCGTATAACAACTCATCTATCCAGTTTCGACTACTCTACTTATTCCGGTGCAGCCATATAAAGGAACACCAGCCAAGCACCCGGATCATACAGCAAGTGTCTAGAAGTACTTCTAGACATTGCAACATATTTTACTTTCACGGCCTTTGCCGGTGAACTCTTTACTGGCTCTGTTAGAAATCAAACACAGTAACTTTTCTCAGACAACTCCTGTCTGTTCTTCATCTTATAACGATGCACGGCATTTACTTGTAGCCGAGGTGTTTATAAAAATATTTTTCTCCACACACACCACCTTCTCATAAGAAAGGGTCAAGTAATTTATTCATTTGCAACTTGGTTCTTTTTTAGGACTCACAATCTATACTGCTATTCCTTATAAACATAGTGCACTATTTTATTACATAATTATTTAATGGTTAGAGCCATTACGTTGTCCAATTAGTTTTCTCTAAGTGTAAACGCCCCGGCTTCAAGTAAATGCCGTACGACGTTACAAACTCGGTTAAGGTGCTCTGAATAGAGATTAGTTACTGATATGGGGGCCCTTAAGAGAGCCTTGGCGGCGTTCGCGTAAGTTATATATATGTAAGTTGACGTTCTGTTCCTTGGGTGGACTCTGGTTGTGGTTCCTGCTGTTGTTATCATGTGTGTTGAAGTTCTGCATTAATTGGCTCGTCTTGCTGGCTGAAGTGCAACACGGTGAGTCACGAATGTTGCCAATTGTTGGTGAAACAAATCAATATCCAGCGTAGGTATTGACAGCCGACAGCACGCACATGTGTAACACGAGGCAGAACGCAGATACGACCAACTGACTTGCATGGTAAATTACCGTGCTTAAATAGCATGCAATATGTGTACTTGCATACTATTAGTTAAACGTGGTTAGACGTGGTTAAACGGCAATTTGCTTTTTTCTCATTGGTGCAACGTAAATAAATTTAAATTTAATTTACGCAATATGTCGGCGATTGATTTGTGTCGTTACAACACTTTCCTCTCTGAAAAAAAAGAAAAAAATATTCCTCTGCGAGGCTAGATAAGAAATGCATGACAGAGTTCGAACCAAGTTAAGCAAAATATGATGAACCCTAAGTGCTGGGCTTAAATATGCTTGTTGGTTGCTTCAACAATGATATGATGCCAGGTAACCACTAGGAATTGCTACACAAATTGTTAGCTCTAGTGGACGGTCATAGCACGTGAGGCAAAATAGAGCAGTGTAAGTTTTGGAGCCGCAGCGTGAAGATTTCGAGGTAAATCGCCTCTGAATTTGCTAGGTTTAAGTTAAAACCTAAGCAGGTTGGATCGTTGTCAATGTGTTTGTATACGACCAAAGGGGCTAGAGTGCTCGACGTTGTGGTCATGACATTTGTAGAGTGGTCTTTGTGAAATAGATAAAGTTGAGATGTGCATTGAAAGTGGCCTGTACCATGATATGAAGCTGATCACTACTTAGTGTTGCTACACGAAAGCGTTAGCTCTAAGTAGCTAGTCATACCAAAATAGGCAGTGTAATGTCATGTGTGAGAAATACATTATAATGTAAAATATATATACATTAAAATCAAAGGTAATTGCATAAAAAATATGTACACGAACATTGCCTCAGAGATGGCATAATACCAAAGAATTGTTCAAAAATGCTACACAATTGTTAGCTAAGAACAGCTGGTTATGCCACGTGAGACAAATACGAAAACTAACGTAAGGTTTAAAAAAATTTATAGTTAAATGTTAATGTTTAAAAAAAATTAATTACGCGTTATACAAAGCAGGTTGAGATTGTGGGCAGACGGAGCCTGAGACGTGTGTAGAAGGTTGAACGCTCTCAGGATCAGGTGGTTCGATAAACGGTTTTAACCTGTCTATGCTTACTGATGTCGGTGTAGCGCCTTGCATAATGATGAAGTATTTTGGCTGTTTTAGTAAAATCGGGTAAGGACCGCGATACTTGGGTTGTAGTGTTGCAACAGCAGTATTGTTGCGAACGAGTACTCTCTTGCAGCTGTGGAGCTGTGGGTGAACGAAGACTGGACGAGGCGTGTGTCTCGACTGCTGTTCGGACATGTTACCGAAATGAAGTCGAAGGCGGGTAGCTTCGTCTTGTGGGTCATCTTGTGCCGGTAGTAGACGTGAGAGCTGACTAGGCAGGCGTAGATCCATGCCATACAAGAGTTGTGACGCAGACGTTTTAATGGACTCTCGAGTACGAGAACGCATGGCCAGCAGAACTAAAGGTAGTGCATCGACCCAGTTGCCATTAACGGACGAGGATGCTAAAGCTGCTTTGAGTT
>JAQBSW010008452.1:0-34092 GCA_029291075.1 Eudiplozoon nipponicum
TGGAGTTCGCTCATTCAATTCGCTAAATTTAATAAATTTACTATTTCATCATCATTATGGTTCCAGATCATTAATATTTCATCCAAGAAACGTAGGTACAATTTTGGTTTCAGTGGAGTCTTATCCAAAAGATTATTTTCCAAATAATGCATAAAGATATTTTCTTTTGGGAACAACAAAGGTTGTCCCATTGGAACACCTCAAATTTGTTTATAGAATTCTTTCCGAAATTTAAAATAGGTATCATCATCATCATGTCCAGCCACACAAAAGTCAAGTGACTAATTTTTCACTGCCATATAACCATAAGGAGTGAAAAAAAGTATATAAGTGAATTTATATAAATTATTATTGAGATTTACGAAAGAGAGAGAGGGGGGGTAGAGAGAGAAGGAATACCTTGCTACTATGAGTAAATTTATCAGGATAACTCACAGAAATGGGGCAAACTAAACCTCTCCACAACACCATTATGACTAAGTTAGCATTCAGGCAAGGCAACATCAGCATTTGGCTGCTTTTCACTGTGTTGTGGTATTTCACATGCTTTGACCCTGAAGAATTACGAAGATGATTCTACTAGACATCTGCAACAAGATCGCCAATGAGCTAGATTCGATGCCATATCGCTAAGGATTTCTAACCAAGAACTGTAATGCGCACGAGGACCCCATCCCGGCAGACGAGTGGGTCCTATACTACCCAATTTGGATGTAAGTGACTTTAATTGTTTCTGCCATGTCAAATCTGCCCACCTTGTTTCTTACGCCAATTTGGTGCTGGATGAGAGAACAGAGCTCTATTGGGCAATCGGAATGAGGGCATACGCAAAACGTGACCGAGCCATCGAAGTTGATGGAGCCTTATTTGCTTTTCTAAAGACGAGCACTTATTGTCAGATCCAAAAATACGTCTACAGATGTTAACGTTAGTTATTCGTTGTTGGTAACCAACATGTGATATTCTTCTCAAACAACGGTGATCGAATGCCTGTAAGCGTCTCAGATCATCAACTCTAAGAGGCCAAGTTTCACTAGCGTATAGTAAGACTGCGCGTACAGATGCGATGTAAACACGACCTTTAAGGCAAAGTGAAATATTCGCGTTTCTCCATTAATGACGAAGATTCGAGAAAGCTACTCTAGCTTTCGCGATCCGTATTCTCACCTCGTCGGACATATTGCCTACGTTATTGATAGAGCTCCCAAGATATGTTAACTTGTCGACTATGTCAAGATCTTCATTCTGCAGTCGCAACGTTGGAGTGGGTGGTGGTTGATCCTGTAACAGTATCTTACATTTAGAGGGTGCGAATTTCACACCGAAAGACGGAACGTCTGTTAATCTATTAAAGGGGGTCTGGGCAGCATGCTGATTGTCGAATAATAGTACGATATCGTCCGCATAGTCAAGATCGACTAGTTTATCTCCCGGGAGAACTTCAACTCCAGCGTCCTGAATGTGTGGGAGAGTATTGTTCATAATAGCATCGATTACAAAATTAAACAAAAATGGGGCAAGTGGACAACCTTGACAAACACCACTACTGGTTGTAAAGTTATGCGTTAATTCGTTGTAGACCTTAACGCGACCAGAAGTATTTGTGTAGAGAGCTCGTATAATATTTTATTAAAATTGTGGGCACACCGCTTTTCGACAAGATATGGAATAAAACATTGCGATCCACCGAATCAAATGCACCTTTGAAGTCTAGAAAGTCGACTATTGTGGGACGGTGATATAAATGACTCTGTTCGAGAACTTGCCTTAATGTAAAAATATTATCTATACAACCTCGTCCTGCGCGGAATCCGGCTTGTTCTTCTCTTGTTTGTGATTCACGTGAAGCGCTAAGACGACGTAGGATAATCGAAGCAAATAACCTTGATACGACCGGAGTCAAACTTATACCACGATGGTTATCGCACGAATTACGATTGCCTTTTTTTGAAGATGGGGACATTCATTTCAGTCAAGTGGTACGGTTTTCTCATTCCATATAGTATGAAAAAGTTTGGTCAACGCTCCTGAAATTATATCACCACCATCCTTAAAATAAGTAGAGGACATACATCCACACATCATCTCCATGACGTGTCCAATCGTCATTTTGCTTCCTTCTAATATTAAGGATGATCAACTAGAAAACGTCGTAAACAATCCAGGGCCTCAGGCACCGGTGTATTCATGCACATAGATACTACATCTAAGCTTACTAATCTATCCTTTTCAGCTAGTACAAATTTATCAATAATTTCAACTAACTAATATGATTTTAGCCAGGTATGCTCTAAGAAATAGGAATATTATCTTACTCTATGGCACAAAAACTTGGAAATTTTATATATTGGGGAGTGTTTTACATTCACTTTAATACTTAAAGGATTACCCGGCTTATGCACTCTGGGTGCAACCGTATCTATTTGAATGAGAGTGTTACCATGCGTCAAACCCAATTCATCACTAGCAATCATATTATTGATTAATAATTTTTCTTGCCCTTGTAACCTATCTATTGCGCCTTTTGTTATTTTAGTGCATACTTCTACATTACTTAACTGATCTAACACTTTATTATAATCGGATTGACTCATTAGAACTGTAGCTCTCCTTTATCTGCTTTAAGACATATAAAATTATTCGAAACTAACTCCTATCTAAGATGTTGAATTACATAGTTTGGCTTAACTTTATTTTCTTGGTATGTAGAACCATTGAATCAATGTCTAATTCAATTTCCACCCTATCCATATCTCAAAGAAATTGTGATGTTTTGACAGCCTCTGTAATTACCTGAATTTTAACCAATATTTTATATTATGAAAAGCAATTTTTAAACCACAGTTAAGTAGTTCAATTTGATTCCCCTTGAGATTTACTGTTGATAGGTTTAGTTTTCGATTAGTCACGATTAAATTACTGATTTCTTCGGGTATATAAATTCCCAAATCATCTAGTTTTCTACCACGTCTAATTCTAACTTTTTTATTTCTCTATTACAGGCTTTATCATTAAAATCCTCAATGCATTTGGTCATTCGGAATTCTAATTTTATCACACGAAATGACATTTGTTTATGAAGAGTGTTTCTGAATTGTTCTCCCCCCACCAGAAAATGTGAAGACAATCTCGGTTACGTCATTTTACATTTAGTGTATAAAACAAATAATCTGACACATGAAAATGTTTAATTCTTATTCAGCCACTCTAGTTTCACTTAGTTAAATGTACCTAACAGTAATTGAAATGCACACACACACACATGTGACACGCAACTATCTAGGGAAAGATCAGCTTGAAGTATAAACAATATGGTCGGAGGAAATATCTCGCTTGCTTCATTAGTTTGTTTCGCAAAACTGGTGAGGACGGACCAACTGAAGAAGGCTACCGATAAAGGCAGCCGAAATATTTTGTTCAAGAAAGAAAACTACTGGAATAATAACTGCGTTAGTCAAAACGCAGATCAGGTAATTTAAAGGATTGGTGCTTACTTCAAGCTCGCAAACTTGATATAAAGAATTATTACCACTACCCGCGCAATCAATTATTATTAAATTTAAAGGATGGTCTGGATAAAATGACCACGCCAATCAACGTTGAATTAATGCACAAAACTTTAAAAAGTCAAAGAAAATTATAATAAATAAAGATGTAAGTAATGTGGTGCATTTGCTCAACTTACATTGCCAGTAGCATGTCCACGAAGAACAGGAGAAGCAAAGTTCTGAGTAGCTTCCCCAGAAGGTTGACGCGTTATGGCTGAAAGTTCATCAATAACAAAATAACAGCAAATAAGGCATGGTCTACAAAACACAATGTAGAAATGTCCAAAAATAGCAATATCAGAATTGGTTTTGAAAAAAACACCACAGAAAGGGCACATAAAATCGAGGTTCGTGAACGATGTAAATCAACATTTTTCAAAAAAACTTATTCGAATGTGATCAATTTCATTTACTCAAAATCGGTGGCATGTAAATATTAATATGAATGTCCATTTTTTAGCAAATTGTACATATTTATAACAGCAGTCTCTTTAATTGACAGTGCAGCGCTCACAATTGCAGATTTAAGGAAATTTTGTCTTAAATGGTATTAATATAATAAAGTGAATTGAAGTCGGTATTGTCTCCATACTAAACAGCAAACCCAGTGATCAAACCTCATTTCCAATAGTTAGCATGAACGATGTTGAAGCATTCGGAAAAATGGGACGAATCACCACCCAGTCACCACGAAGAAGAACTCGATGCGTACTTCAAAATGGAGATCAATCGGATCTTTTCAAAACTGATAGTGCAAAGCGACAACCCGCGACGCAAATCGCGGAGATTCTTTCTTCTTTACTGCGGCTGACTCCTTTTGGAGGATAAACCGGCTCCATTGATTTCATGGAGTTTCTTGGGAATTTGGTACAAGTGGTGTCCCCTCACCACTCGGCTTTTTGATCGAGGACGCACCTATAGCCTTTGCACATCCAAGCGCAGTCTGCAAGGCAGCAGTAAGTTGCATGGTTGCCGGTGGCTGTTGAGAGCTCATTCGCCATTCGAAAGTACGGGGTACTGTCCAGGAGTCCATGTAATCCTGTGGCTGTTGAACCCTTTTGTGGCGGGGAACACACGCCGAGTCATGGTGCCGTCGTCGGGCTCATGTGGTATTTTATGGGAGATCCGATTGCCGGTCGGAAATCCACCACGCCCTGGTGACACCACCGCCATAGCCCCGTTAGCCCATGTATGATCGGCCATCGAGACATGGTTGACACCGTCGTACCACGTTGAGGAGGGGATGGACTTTACGACGGAATCGCGGAGATTTACCTCTCTTTATTTATTATTATTTTGTCGAGTTACGACATAATGGTGTTGTGTAGAGGTTTAGTTTGCCTCACTTCTGCGAGGTAACTTGCTAAATATACTCATAGTAACTAGGCACATACTTTCTCTCTCTCTCTCTCTCCCTCTCGTGTAAATCTCACTTATAATTTGTGTACCTAAATTATTACTTTTGTCGTTATTTATATTTTTTGTTTCGCTTCTTATGAAGCATTAGTTACTTTTGGCTTTTGTATGGCTGTGTATGGTGATGATGATGATGAGCTACGACAAACTAAATGATTTTTTTAAAAAGAAGGGACAAGTGAGGACCCACCAATTGAGGCCAAAAATTACATCACTTGAAAATGACCACCATTCAAGATTTTACCGACCTAAGAGTGCTATCAAAATAAATGATTGACAGAGCATATTGCAAATAGAAAAGATTCTACATTATTACATATTATTATTACATTATTACATTACATATTAAATATACGAATCTACCTCAATTCAAAAGTTCGAGCAGAGATTACATGTACAGGCTGTAAACAAACTAAAATCGATAGTAATATTTGCAATATTTCCAAAGAAAGGGAATAGATAGAAAAAAACTCACAAGTTGAATAAGAGCCAATATCGGAAGAATAAAATTTTAACAGTTCACAAATGACTAAAAAGCTTAAGCGGTAATGAAACAGGTTTAAATTTTGATTTAATATTTTTTTGCAATTCTCAAATTTAATCTACAAAATGTGGTAGCAAGTCAAGCAATAGGATAGTATAATAACGCCAGTAAGTATAAATATATTCAATTAATTGCGCTGCTGTTTATAAAATTAATTTAATTAATTGATCACAACGTTGTCACAATTGTAAGGCAATGTCAGGGTTCATTTACCGGCACTACGGATACAACTGTGGCTAAAGTCTCTCATCTTCTATTGGCAGAAGTCCAAGTTGGGGTGGGCCATTACCTAATGAGGGTGGTACCAAAAGTCATTCTGAGAAGATGGTGCTCGCTGTTTTTGATCGGCAGATTATTTACGTACACGATAACTCGGAATACTAATCATCAGTACTCACAGGGAATAGGCGACATGGCGTTCTCTTAAAGTCCATGAACAAAGATGAAACACACAACATATATTATTCCATGCTGAAACAACCTACACACCGAATAAACAGAATCGCATCATCCAATGAGTGACGCAGAACGAATAAGCGTAAATTAGCTACTGGGGATGGGCTCGAACTTGAAGCCACCATGGCGTAATACCGGCTCCTACTGATGAGTCGCCAATAAGCACGAAACGAATGTGCATGAGATTATACTTTCCGTTCATGCTGCCTTTGGTTTATCCTTCTGGTCACAACTGAACTAATTTGTTACTAGGTTCGTAACACCTAATACATACTTGCACGTATATTAGTTCTCCGCAACAAACAGTATTTAACTGTTATGGCTGAAGGTTATTTATGCGAAACTGGAGAAGAACCGATATCAAGAACCCCTGGGAGAGTAAATAATATTAGTGCTAACATAAAATCTTCAATCAGAGACTGAAACAGCTAGGATAACGGCATCAGGCCTTAACATGGTTGTGATGTACTTATTTTTTAGCGTCCCAAGTGGCACCTTGCTACTACGCGCGGTGAAGCGACCCATTCTGATGGGCCAGTGACATGTCATCGTAATCCAATATACCAAATTCTGGTAAGCAGACATTTATTATTTTCTGTTCAGGTCGCGACAGCGTATGGCGAGTGTTTTACAGGCTCAATTAGTGGGACCGAGCAGTCTTCTGACCACAAAAATGAAAAGTAAATTCCGCTCCATGCAGCAGCACGTAATGCGTCCATATATCCGTGTACTGAAAACTGATGCAATTATACATACCTTTAGGGATGATTATGATCCTGCTGGGCCACCTGTAACTATAGCCAATAGAATATCAAATAGCATCTAGAGTGCTATGGAAGAATGTTTAAATTAACCTTGGATTGTCTTTCTATTATAAAGCCAAAGAACTCGTTAAAGCTCTTCAAAACGTGACATCTGCTGCAAAGGAAACTAAGTAGACCTATTCAGGTAGTGTTTCGACCGGGAATGGGATGTGGAGACAAAATTCATACTCTTCTAAACTTTTAAATCATGCCACCGATATCAGCAACTACCAATTTTGTCTTTGCTAGACTACTCAGCTGCTTTCGATTCTGTCTTATGCATAATTTTATGGTCAGCTATGCTCGACGATGGTGCCCAGGCTAAAGTTTTCCGAATGCACGAAGCCTAGTAATTCATCGACATGTATTCGTACTAATATGGACCTCCAAAACTTTAACGGTCGGCTCCGGTGTACGATAGGAATGTGACATTACTCTTATTGACACAGTCGTTGCTGAGTTCACAACAACACTCCTCAAGGTGGAGATCAATCAAAGAAGCCAGCATGTTCATCTCAAATGCACTACCGATGTTGTTCTGGTGGCAAAAAGGTAAACGAGCTTCAAAGAGGTAATAATTTGGCTCAATGGTCTACCCGTTACGGTCTTAAACTTCATCCAAAGTCGTTATAGTCAATGTTGATCAGGGCGGTGTACGGCGCGGCTGCATGTGGTTTCGTTTTGGATGCGGCAAGGGGTCGTTTTTGATGTTTGTTACGCGGCGAGTTGCTGCTTTTGGAAAACTGTGCAAACCCCAATGGAATCGCCCGTCCATTTCACGCAGCACCAAATCAAGTTTTCAAATTAAAGCATACTGTCGGTCTTGCTTCATACTGTGCGGACTTGGTAGATGACATAATAGCTGCCAGTAACTGGACAGCATTTCAATCGATTTGGTTTAGGAAGTTTACAATTGAGCGTCAAGAGCAAAGTTTACGAGCCAACCAGTTATATATGACCGTTCTGAGACGTTCCATTAAAATCTATACTTATTAAGGAACGTCAATTGCGTTGGCTGCGACACTGGTTGTGAAGGTCAATTTCACACACTATTCGCCAGTCAACCGAAGAACTCTGATGGTTGATTGGAACCGCAGAAAGGGTAAGCAAGTCATCTCTTGGCCGGCTAATATTATTCATGATATCAATTACTTGATCGCGGAACTCCGTACTATTACTAACCAAAAGACAATTTAATGGTAAAAGTATGAGTCTAGCTGCAAATAAGTTTCAGTGGAGAGGCCTAGTTAACTATACTTGGTTAATTGTGACTCTTTTGCATCCAACCGTGTGGGAAATCTAATTCTCCGTTTATTGTATTTTAGTGTTTAAATTAAGTTTTAGGAGTTGAAATAAATTAGATCAACCACCGTTAGTTACACTCAAATACAGTATTATTCATATAGGATATTCATTGCGCGATAACAAGCCTCTTGACGATGTAACAGATGAATCATCAAGGTTTCAGTGTCAAGAGTAGCCGTTAATAAATCCAATTTGATTCACCTGAAGTTGTTGCTTCAATAGTAGTAGTATTAGCAATGCGTTCTGACTGTATCTGACGATACATCCTCTGGACAGAGTTTGGTGGAGGGAAATTGGTTATAAGATAATGAATAACAGCGTTGTCCTGCACATTAAAATCCGACAGACGTAAAGCAGCACCGAAAGCTGGTAAATTATCCACCTCGTTCTTGTGATTTCCTTCACACTGATTGAGCATTGTACTCACAGTTTCTGATTGCGCATTGACTGATGCACTGGTGACACTGGCACGCTCAATGAGTGTTGCATTCGCAGTTGTTTCCGATGTACTGCGTGTTGTTTCAGTGGTTGGTTTGTTTCAGCCCCAAAGCCGGCTGACATTTCTGAAAGCTTAATATAGTTTTGTTTGTCCGGCGCTCAGTCAATTCCTTACCCTGAAAGATAAGACGAACATTCTTCCGCTGAATAACCAACGCGTCGCGAAAATATTTGCTGTCGATTGATAAGGAAATAATGAAGGTGAGCGTTTTAATACAAAATAGGAAATAGAATGATGTAACCAACGAGAATAAAGATGGGTGTACATAATAAATGCAATTTATTGTAATGTTTTATAACTCGTAAGCCATAATTTATCTAATAGTCAAAATTGGACCAAGGATACATTTTGCTCGTGATAAAGATCATTAATTTTTGCTTCTTTTTATTTTAAAACGTTCCAAAATGAAGTGTCTGTGTGAGCTAGATTTCGGCAATAACAAAATTAAAAATATTCCATTCAAAAGACAATATCCTGATTATTTTATACTTAATTCCGTCATTCTTCCAGTCATTACATTAGTCTCATAATACATCAAGAGAGAAAAGAGCAACGAAAGGGCCTCTCTATGTCGATAAGAATTTCAGACAAGTAGTTCGATTAGATACTGTTTGTTGCGGAGAACTAATATATATGAAAGTATGTATTAGGTGTTGCGAATCTATATACAAATTTGTTCAGTTGTGACCAGAAGGATAAACCAAAGACAGCATGAATGAAAATTATAATCACGTGCACATTCGTTTCGTGCTTACTGGAGACTCATCAGTAGGAGCCGGTATGACGTCCTTTACCCACTATATATTTTGGTGAGAAATGTGTGAAAATAGGACGGTACAATCTCCTATACAAATGCGTAAACCTGCAGAGGTGAATCTAACATCATATAAAGTTTTGACAATGCGACTGCGACGCTAACTCACTCTATAAAATATATATACCGAGTCTTTAAAGAATACTAACACTGTGGCTACTGTGTCAGTAGTTCGAGTAGCATATTTACACTTTTTTTAAATAAAATCTGAAATTTTAATGAATTAAAAGGACCCATTGATTAAAAATAACACGTGCACAATGCAGTCCACGAACAACAATACTAATTAAGAACTACATTTTTATCAAACAGTTGTTAAGGAATTAAATCATGGTTGTGTGCTTGATGTAAACAATAACCCCATAATATATACATCTGTAATTATAGTTTAACTCATATATAAATTATCAAGGGAAACTCCCTCAGTAGACTGATTTCGTCTTTTTTTGAGAACATTTTAGTTACATCATCATGCATAGCAATAAATAAGCCAATAGTAACTAATAATTCGCTGTATAAAACCATGAGAAAAGAAACAAATTAAAAAAACAATATAAAATAACGATAAAAATAATAATTAAGTTGCACAAGTAATTATGAGATATATTTCTTGAATAGTTGCGCAGTTCGAGCTTCAAATGTTGTATCCCCGCGATTTGCACTCGCGGGTTGTCACTTTGCACTCTTAGTTTCGCGAATATCAGATTGATTCTCATTTCCAAGTGCTCATTGTGTTTGTCTTTTTATTGGCTGGGTGCGGATTAGTCCCTTTCTTCCGAAAGCTTCAAAATCGTTCATACGAACCACTGGAAATTAAGTACGACCTAATCCTTGTTGACGATATGGGACGATATTGAAGCCTTCGGAAGAGACGAATCTGCACTCAGGCAATAAGACAATCTCAAGGCGTACTTAGAAACGGGGATCAATCGGATGTTTGCGAAACTGATAGTGCAAAGTGACAACCCGCGAATGCAAATCACGGAGATTCTACACAAATTATCAGTGAGATTTATGAGAAAGAGAATACCTAGTTACTATGAATATATTTATCCAGATAAAACAAAGAAGTGAAGCAAACTGAATCCCCACACAACACCACTATAGTCAAGTCAGCATTAAAACAATGTAACATCTGCTATACAGCTTTCTTGCGGGTTTCTTTGTAACACGTCATAAAAAAATCAAACCTCGCAGCTAACTCTGCCCTACTAAGATAAGCAAATTACGTAGTTGATTCTATTAGAAATCTGCAACAAGATCCCAACTGTATTCAATTCGATGCCACGTAGACTTTATCTTGACAGACGAGTGTGTCATAAACTACTCAATTTGTACGTAAGTGACTTCAACTGTCTATTGCAAGTTATCATGCGGCCTCTGAATCTACTGTAGAAGAGCTGCTACCAATAGTAACTTTTCAAATGAATACCGTGGCAGAAATAATAGCAAACATGGAAGCTTGTGTAGACGAGACGTTTATCTTGAACGTTGAGGGAATTAGCATAAGGAACCCAACTTACTGGCGGATATAGCAACGGTGGTTGAGCCAAAGTGGCAGTATACGAATTTTTATCACGGCATACATTTTAATCAATAACTTACTTTCGGCATCTATCGAAATTTATTCCTATACATGCGTTACAAAGTGTTGAAGGGTTCGATAATAATTGAAAGATCATTCGGTTACAATCCATTTGAAATTGCCGGTAGAACATTTGCAAGAATGATTTAAAAGCTGAATATTGAAACACTTGTCAGATTCAAATAGCTGTCACCTGATATTCCTCTGAACCTCACAATACGAATAAATAAGTGGTTGTTCAAACTGAACGATTCATTACCTGATCTGCGTTTTGACTAACGCAGCTTTCATTGTTCCAGTAGTTTTCTTTTGATAAGATATTTCGGCCTAACTTACCGTAGGCCTTCATCAGTTGCATTTCGCTTCACAAGTTTAACAAACGAAACAAATTAAGCAAGCGCCTTATTTCCTCTAGCCATAATATTTATACTTCACTTTATATTCACTTTTCACATGTGTGTGTGCATTTTCATAACTGTTGTTTTCATCTAACTAATTTAGACCAGAGTGGCTGAATAATAATTTATAAATTGCATGCGTTAACTATTCGTTTTACACGCTCTATGTAATATGACGTAACTGAGATGGCCCTCACTTTCAGGTGGGGGAGACCCATAATTCAGAAACACTCGTCATAAAAACATGCCATGAGTGATAAAACTAGTCTTAAAGACCAATGCACATGTTAAATTTCAAATCAAACCACTAGGGTTGTACTCAAGATAGACAAGTTAATAACAGTTATTGGCATACTATTAAATAGGCGCATGCCACGCTTGTGCATGTGTATGTGTATGCATAACTAAAAAACTTTTTTAAACTATTAGTGATACAAATGTACGTACATAAGAGTTTTAAAATCAAACGAATAGTTAGAGATGAAATTTTGAAAGACTATATTCATAATAATTGATTATTCATTACTTGAACAATAAGTCCACTAATTAGTCAATTTTAATCCGATAATCTTAATCTTTTACTGGATCTAACTTCAGTTTCCATTTCATGCAATCGCCTTTTCCTGCCATTAGCTAATGAGGTATTCCAAATCGGACCTAGAGATTTTTCACCAGCTGTTCCATTCATAATATTATCTCTAGATTTAATTTCTATAGATTCCCTAATCAATCTCATCACCCTATTACGACTACATATTGCTATGCGTTTGCATTCCTCCCAGTTGAAAGTATGCCCAGTCTCCACTTCATGACGAGCAAGATCTGATTTAGCAAAAAAAGAATTAGACATGATAAAAAATTATCTGACTTGGGAATTTATAGACTGCAAGAAAGTGATAATTTAATCGGGACTAATAGAATAGTAAATC
The DNA here is from genome assembly GCA_029291075.1 of Eudiplozoon nipponicum. Taxonomy (NCBI): domain Eukaryota; kingdom Metazoa; phylum Platyhelminthes; class Monogenea; order Mazocraeidea; family Diplozoidae; genus Eudiplozoon; species Eudiplozoon nipponicum. The sequence goes on from JAQBSW010008452.1 coordinate 12,298, forward strand.
TATCAAAATTAAATCTTAAGAAAGATCAAGTTGAACTACTCAACCGTAGTTTAAACATGGCTATTCCTAGTGAAAGATCGGTTAGAAATGAATTAATTACTGAGGCTGTCAAAACGGCACAACTTCTTTCGGATAAGGATAGGATGAAATTTGAATTAGACGTTGCCTCAATGGTTTTAACACACCAAGGATAAAGTTAACCCTAACTATGAAGTTAAACGTCGCAGAAAAGATTTAGTATCAAATAATGTTATATTTCTAAAGGCGGATAAAGGAGGGCCTACATTTCTAATGATTCAATCCGATTATAACAATAAAATGGTAGAACAGTTAAGTAATGCTGAAGTATACACTAAAATAGCAAAAGATCCTACTGATAAGTTACAAGGGCAAGTAAAATTATTAATTAAAAATATGTTTGCTAATGGGGAATTGGATTCGACGCATGGTAACACTCTCATTCAAAAAGATACGGTTGCACCCAGAGTTTATGGTTTCGTTAAAGTGCATAAGCCGGGTAATCCTTTAAGAATTATAGTGAATGTACAACAATCCTGAACATATAAAATTTCAAAGTTTTTGTGCCATAGAATAAGAAAATATTCCTATTTCTTAGAGCATACCTTGCTTAATTCATATCATTTGGTTGAAATTGTTGATGTATACTAGATGAAAAGGATAGATTAGAATGTTTAGATGCAGTATCTATGTGCACGAATATACCGGTGCCTGAGGCTCTGCCTTGTTTTAGACGTTTCCTAGTTGATCACCCCTTAATATAAGAAGGAAGCACAATGACGATAGGACACGTCATGGAGATGATGTGTATTTGTATGTCCTTCACTTATTTTAAATTTCGGAAGGAATTTCATAAATAAATTCGAGGCGTTCCAATGAGACAACCTTTGTCGGTCTTTATACATTATTTGGAAAATAACCTTTTGGATAAGACTCCACTGAAACCAAAATTTTTGGATGAAATATTAATGATTTGGAACCATGGTGATAATGAAATGGTAAATTTCTTAAATTTAGCTAATCGAATGAGCGAACTCCAATTTACCTTAGAAAGGGAATCATCAGGTGAATTACCATTTTTTATGTCAAATCAATTAGAAATAGTCAGAAATTAGGAAGAGATATTTATAGGAAGGATACTTATTCCGGAATCCTTCTTAATTTCAACTCCATTACCCGTTTCGTATGAAGTCGGTATATTAAAGGCATTAACATTAAGAAGCCTTAGATTATCAGATATAAAGCATAGGAAGTTAGAATTAGGTAGACTCCGCAATATATTCAAGGCTAATGGTTACCCTCTTCATTTAATAGATGCAACAATGATGGACGTCGTGAAGAAATTTAATCCTAGTTTGAGGTACATAAGAGCGTATAAGGAGAAGGAAGAGCGGAAGGTCATTGTATTACCGGACTCTATATTAAGTAGGACAGTGAGGTCATTAGCTTTAAAATACTTACTTACTTTACTTTACTGCGGCTGACTCCTTTTGGAGGATAAGCCGGCTCCAGTGACATTTCATGGAGTTTCTTGGGAATTTGTTACAAGTGGTGTCCCCTCACCACTCGGCTTTTTGATCGAGGACGCACCTCTAGCCTTTGCACATCCAAGCGCAGTCTGCAAGGCAGCAGTAAGTTGCATGGTTGCCGGTGGCTGTTGAGAGCTCATTCGCCATTCGGAAGTACGGGGTACTGTCCAGGAGTCCATGTAATCCTGTGGCTGTTGAACCCTTTTGTGGCGGGGAACACACGCCGAGTCATGGTGCCGTCGTCGGGCTCATGTGGTATTTTATAGGAGATCCGATTGCCGGTCGGAAATCCACCACGCCCTGGTGACACCACCGGCATAGCCCCGTTAGCCCATGTACGATCGGCCATCGAAGCATGCAACATAAGGACCGTTTTAAAACAGCCCCTTACACTCCCTAACCAAAAAGAAAAGATTTAACCCTTAAAAACATCAGGAGTGTATGCGATCCCATGCAATGATTTTAGTCTCGAGTATGTTGGTGAGACCATGCGCCCTATCAAAGTAAGAGGAGGTGAACATAAAACTGCGTGTAAGTATGGACATATTGCTAAATCAGATCTTGCTCGTCATGTAGTGGAGACTAAGCATACTGTCAACTGGGAGGAATGCAAACGCATAGCAATATGTAGTCGTAATAGGGTGACGAGATTGATTAGGGAATCTATAGAAATTAAACTTAGGGATAATATTATGAATGAAACACCTGTGAAAAATCTCTAGGTTCGATTTGGAATACCTCATCAGCTAATGTCAGGTAAAGGCTATTGCATGAATTGGAAACTGAAGCTAGCTCCAGTAAAAAATTAAGAATATCGAATTAAGATTGACTAATTAGTGGGCTTATTGTTCAAGTAATGAATAATCAATTATTATGAATAGTCTTTCCAAACTTCATCTCCAACAATTCGTTTGATTTTAAAACTCTTAGTGATTTCAACCATAATTTTCTGCTTTGCACCCCCACCCCACCTATTGAGATTATTCTAATAATACAATATTTATAAGTAATAATTTGTCTGACGCGTTCAAAGGGTAAATAAATGTCTATTGACTGCAGCTTCATTTAGATGTACGTACATGTGTATCAATAATAGTTTAACGAAGTTTTTTAGTTATGCATATACATACACATGCACAATCGTGGCGTGCGCCTATTTAATAGTATGCCAATAACTGTTAATAACTTGTCTATCTTGAGTACAACCATAGTGGTTTGAAATGAAATTTAACATGTGTATTGGTCTTTAAGACTTCTAGTTTTATCACTCATGGCATGTTTTTATGAAGTTTTTCTGAATTATGGGTCTCCCCCACCTGAAAGTGAGGGCCATCTCAGTTACGCCATATTACATTGAGTGTGTAAAACGAATAGTTAACGCATGCAATTGATAAATTATTATTCAGCCCCTCTGGTCTAAATTAGTTAGATGAAAACCACAGTTATGCAAATGCACACACACATGTGACACGCGAATATCTAATGAAAGGTCAGTCTGAAGTATAAATATTATGGCTAGAGGAAATAAGGCGCTTGCTTCATTTGTTAAACTTGTGAGGCGAAATGCAACTGATGGAAGCATACGGTAAGTTAGGCCAAAATATCTTATCAAAAGAAAACTACTGGAGCAATGAAAGCTGCGTTAGTCAAAACGCAGATCAGGTAATTTCAATTAATCCAGGTTCGCAAATAAAAAAACATCATTCATGACCGATTCATTGTCGGGTTTTCATACGCATGATATCATGTTTTTGCTTTTCGCTCGATATGGCGCTCCACCAACGCGTTTTTCCTCGGAATAAAAAGAATAATCTGAATATGCAATTTGGTCTCTTAATGTTTCATGTTATATGTAGCAGTTGCGTTTTGAACGTTGGAAGCCGGTCATTGTTAAACATTTTCGTTATACTAATGCACCAAAACCCATGGGGAAAGCGAAGTCCGATTAATTCTCTGCTCGAACGATTATCAACGAGGTCACGAGGTGCACTTCCGTAAATTAATAGTTGATTTGCTGTCCCGAATGAGAAATCTAATGGAGTGTAGTAGTAAAAATCTACGGAAACGGTTCCTTCTGGCATCCAATGGCCCTCGATGGGAAAGAAGCATAGGACCAACTCGTCTGTTGGAGACAGTAGCTGACCGAACACCGGAAATGAATAAATAAAGAATTATAATTTTTAATTGTTTTACGAAGAAGCACACTTTATGTGAGCAAAACCCTTATATTTAATGAAGCCTTCTCGAACGGAAGGAAACGTGGATTAGAGGAACCAGAATTAAAAGTAAATCAAACCAAGAGACCGCGACTATGAATTTGAGAATATAAACGGAACGATTTAGATGGAGTTATAAAGAGGTAATTTGGCTATAATAGTAGTGAATCATGTGCACTCGGGGGATCTTACATAGCTACTTATATGTTGTATATATTACCATGTAAAGAATACAAATTTGCGCAAAAGGGTGAAACGAAAGATTACACTCCGAAACATAGCACTGTTATACGTAACAGTGAGAAGAACCTTTACATGCAAGCAGGTACACACACAGACACAAACGCATACACACTTATCAATCAGCCGAAAGAAGAATTAGAAAACCGAGTCATAATTGTTGCGACCTACATATTGAAATAAAAACCCAGTATGTATATAAATGAAAGATTGTAGAGCAAAGTTTAGTATTCTCCAAATAAATGGCAATTACCCACTTTGTTATTAATGTGTACTTTTCTTCCTAATTAGAAATATACTGTGTAATATTTGAAGGCAATGGACATAATAAGATATATATATATATATATATATATATATATATATATATATATATATATATATATATATATAGCAGTAATGTAAACTTTTAGATTTTTACTATGCTGCTAACCGTTTAAAGTGATTTATGAGCATATCAGGTGAGGCATGCACAATTTTTATTTCATCATGCATGCTTTTCAAGTGGATAACTATATGACCACGTGAACGATGTTTGGCCGCACGAGCTTCTTCATTCTTAATAGAATTCAAACTTGAGCTGTTCGACATGTTGATATTTGAACCACCAGAATCTGCTTCGGATTTCACTTGGTTAGCACCATCTAGAAGAGTTCAAAAATATAAATAACATATTCCAAAGTCATGCGTAGCTCAAAAGGCTGCTTTCAACGATTAGAATAAATTCAGTAACGTCTGTAAATTTGAGGTAAAAAGGTCCGTTATGAAGGAAATTATTGGTATTAAAAATTTAAATATATTTAACTACTAGCAGTCTTGTATAGTACTAAAAACCAGCGGATAAAATTACGCCATGTGAAAACGCAACTGACGGTGCTTATAAAAAAGAAACCAGATGTAGCGATCTTTTGATGGATCAGAACTATAGTAGGATATTTCATCGGTAGTTAGTTGATTATGTTTTTGGTCAAGCAGCAAGTTCCGGTGATTTGGAGCAAAATCTATCACAGCAAGCAATGCAAATTAGGTTAGGAAGATTCTTCAAAAGAAATTGAGGAACCAGAATTTAAAAAAGTTTAATTAAGAAGTATTAATGTTGGCAAAACAAACAAGGCGAGTACGCTGATTTTAAATGTTATAAATTAAATTGCTAGATTTATTTGCTACTGGATAAAGCAATGCGAAAATACTTTATTCTTCAAGAATTGAGCTATAGCATTTGTAACTGTTGTAACAAGATATAACATTTCGTTAGTTAAGGACCATCACCAAATGAAGATTTTGATTTGAACAGCATCGGGGCTGTTGCCACAGCACCGAGAAAGATACCGTTAACTTACCAACCACAACTTCTGACCGGTTGCTCTCAGCTGACAGATTAAAACCAGCCGCAAGCTGAAGCGAGAGCGAGTTCGATTGTTGCGAGCAGCAGTTGGCACAAATATTAATAGTTGCAAAAAAGTGCGGAACAAAGGTCCAGTGTATAGACCGTAATAGCAACTCCATTTACATACGCATATGAGATTCTACGGCCAAAAAGTTCCACATTCCTTGACCAACTATATATTAGCTATGGAGCGTAGTGCTGATTCCAACTGAAGAATCAACATCATTCACGAAACTCGTGTGCAACGTTCCACATTCCTTGACCAACTATATATTAGCTATGGAGCGTAGTGCTGATTCCAACTGAAGAATCAACATCATTCACGAAACTCGTGTGCAAATGAAATAAAACCCATTAATAATGTTGTCTTTATAATGTTATGTTTGTTCAGTTTCAATGAGTTAGTCAATAGATAATATTCGACATCGCATCAGGTAGCAAAGGCAATTTATTCAGTAGACCGGTTTCGTCTTTATTCGGAACTCTTCAATTACAGTCCAGAATTTGTCGCGGACGAGATACGAACGTTGGCACATTTGCTTCAGAGTTTGTGCACCACGTGTGCTGCATATTGAAGTTATATATGAGCCTACATTTTCAGTTTAGCCCCACTTTCAGATGGGACCTATTAGGAAATTCATAGGTTACAATGAATAGTCACACACTCCAAAGATTATGTGCCCAGGTTCATATTCCGTCTGTGAAAGTTTCTTGGCAGTACCTGAAGCTTTTCCAGTAGGGACAAAACCAGTTTACTGAATGAACACCCTTTTCTATCTGATACAATATGGAGCCTTTACTGACAATATAAACCTAACCATGCCAGGCATTACTAATATCATGCAGCATTTCCCAAGGAACTTAAGCAAACATAATCGGTTTAACTCGTTGAATTTTACCAGGCTATCACCAAACCAAAGTTTACGTCGCTACACGTTGTAGCAAAATGATGCCGGTGTAGAGATTAATTTAATTATTGGACATCAATTAACTCCTCATATAAAAATAAATCAAATTTTATTTTTGGACATTTGATGTTATCACTGGTTTCGTAAAACAATATTTTGTTTTTTAAAAATATTGTATATTTTTTGAAAGTTTTTTTTGTTCATATTGTCGATGTTTTTGTCTTATCTTGGTGAATGTTTATAAGAGAGTTTTATCTGGGTTGCTGAATTGCACACGCGGTATACTGCGTGGTTCAATCTGAGAAATCTTTGCTAATAAATTATTGTAATCCACGTTCATCTATCGTTCTTAATACACATTATTGGGAAGGATCTCAAATTTGCTTCAGGTAATTGACGTGGATATTTGTTTTCAAGGTCACCACCATATCGTTCTGTAATCTGTGGATATCAGCGTATCCCGGTAAGCTTAATTAATATAATATATAAATTGCAAGAAATTTAATCAATATTATGGCTGATTTATCAAATATTGAGGATACAGAGCAGTTAGCAAGTGGACTTAAGGAATGTAGTTTAAAAGATAGTTCAGAGGAACTTAAGTGTTCCAAATTAGATGATCATACCGCATATATGGATTTTCCGGGCCTGGCATCCCAGAGACTCTCTTATGGTAGTGACCGGAGGGCCTCTACAGAAAATGGCGACCACGCCAGTATCCTCTATACGGAAAGATATGATGTAGATGATCGCTTTTGTCGCAATTCTATGGATAGCTATGTTAAGCTTAATATGTACAGACCAGACAACCATTCTGAATGGGTCGAAGAAGCAAAATTTTATTTTAAACTAAAACGGATGACCGACCCTATAGAAAGGTTTGCCTCGGCCTGGTGGTGCTTACCTGAGCCATTAAAAAAGAATCTATTTAGACTCAGGAAATTTGTTTCTGAGAACGAACCGGCAAATGCATTTGAGCTTCTAGTCGAAGAACTCCATGGATGATATCAACCCGAGAGGATTGAACGGATGACTGACTTATTACGTCAGGAAAAGATGGGAAATCAACTTCCATCTGAATTTTATGACAGACTTATTTCAAAATCCATCGGGCTTGATATATCTGAGGAAGTTATAAATAGTATATTTGTAGCAGAATTACCTGCTAGACTAAGAGCCACCTTGGATGTATATGATACATTGGAACTAGAGTGGCCAAAGAAGTTCAAAGGGTTGGACAAAGTGTATCGTCATAAGGAACCTAAGGTGTATGCAGTGACCGCAGATTCACGCCTGGAGCAGCAACTCAGACATCTCTCAGAGAGACTCCTGATCGTAGAGAATGAATTAAGTACCCTCCGCAGGGATGGGAGTTGGATAAAAAAAACAATAAGGAAAGTTCCAACAGAGGTAGGGTAAATTCTCGGAGTCAACGTTCAAATTCCAAGCATTGGAGAGGCGAATCGCGTGAGAGTGTACAAGGACCACGCGAGTGGTGCATATCGCATCGCAAATACGCCGAGTTTGGAAAATGTCAGGAGGGGGGATGCACGTTTCCAAAGTTGGGTGGTCCCCGATGGAAAGGAAGTAGTCTTCCTGTAGCCTGGTCTAAGCTGCCGGAAAACTAATGGAGCCCCCGCTAATAGGAGCCGTAGGGGTGGCTGCGCATGCAAGGCTCCAAGGTATGCATATTCGAGGCATACTTAAGTCATCTAAGTTAGGTTCGGAAGCTTCGATGGAAGAAACGCGCGGTAATACAGTCCGTAAATCTGTTAGATTTCGGCTAGAAGGTAATCTTAAAGAGGTTGCTGATTATACCAATAATGAGTTGGTTATAACAGATGAACTTAGCGGGTTAAACTTCTTAATAAACACGGGTGCAGAGATAAGTATAGTTCGATCCGATGTGGCGAAAATAGATAGCCCCAAAATCGATTATGAACTATGGGCTGCTAATGGAAGTCCAATTGAGGTTAAGGGGGTTAAAGAATTGTCAGTGATATTGGGGCAGAAATCTTCATTTATGTGTAATTTTCTGGTCACTGATATAAAGGATAACATCATTGGGATGGACTTTTTGATCCATTTTAATCTTGCTTTAGATCCCAAATCTAGGACCATTGGACAAGGCACTGAGATAGTGACTAGTGCTGAGACTGGGACCTCAGTAGTTAGGTCAGTGAGACTACCCAGACCCGTCGTCGCCGATGACTTGGTGGATGTCATCGAGAAACACCTGGCCGTGTTTCTACCATTCAATGCTAAGCGCAAGGGTTTAAAGACAGGCATAGAACACCAAATAGAGTTGGTGGAACCACTACCTTGTTCGCCGAAGGCTCAACCGTTAGCAAAACATAAGCAGCAGGTTGCTATTGAAGAATTTAAGCGGTTGAGAGAAGAAGGAATTTGTAGGCGTTCAAATTCTAACTTTGCATCTCCAATAGTGGTTGTTCCCAAACCTGAACCAGGTCAATGGAGGGTTTCTGGTAACTATCGTCTATTGAATTCGGTAACGAAAGGTGATTCGTATCCTCTACCGAACCAAAGTACTTTGCTCAGGGATATAATGGGGTATGAGGTATATACAACGTTAGATCTGCAGAAGGCGTACTATCAAGTACCTATGGAGGCAGAATCTATACCGCTCACAGCAGTGCGATTCCCTGGAAGAGGATCGCATAAATTCTTATGTATGCCTTTTGCTTTGAAGAATGCAAGTCAGACATTCCAGCGTCTGACGGAGGAAGTTCTAGAGTGTATATAGATGACATCATTATATATAGTCAATCTAGGGAGGAACACAGGGAGCACTTGGACGTCGTTTTGTCTAAGCTGGAACATTATGGATTGGTAGTGAAACCAGATAGGAACAGGATTGGTTAGTCTAGCGTAAAATTTCTTGGACACACCATTTCCAAGGATGGAATCAAGTCCTTGGAAGATAAGGTACAAGCAATCAAGGATGTGTCAGAACCCAGAACTGTACGCCAATTGCGTAGATTTTTGGGCATGATTAGCTACTATCGTCGTTTCATACCAGGTTTAGTTGGAATTTTGGGGTTGCTAACTCGACATTTAGTTCGTGAACGGAGCACGATCAAGAAGTCCTGGCGTATTAATTTTAGCTAAGACGACAAGGAAAAATTCCAGAGGGCCAAAGATCTGTTAAGCCAAATAACCACATTAGCACCTGTGGATTGGAATAAGCCGTCTGAGCTGGTCACAGATGCTTCTGATGTAGCCATAGGGGCAGTGTTACATCAACGGGATAATGGTATAGTCAAGCCGATTGGATTCTATAGTCGGAAACTCCAAGATCGCGAGAAGCGATATGACACGCTTGGAAAGGAGTTACTAGCAGTTTATTCTGCAGTGTTGCATTTTGAGCACTACCTAGATGGACATCAGTTTATGATATTAACTGATCATATACCGTTGTTAAGTATCCTTGGGAAAGCGAATAGGCTAAATTATTCTCGGCGGGTGAATTCACAAATAACCAGACTCGCAGAATTTGATTTTACCATTAGTCATATCTCAGGAAAAGAGAATGTGGTGGCAGATACTCTCAGTAGACCAGACGTATGCTCTGTTGTATCTTCTAATGATTTTGTCCAGCAATTGATGGAAGCACAAGGTCTTGATCCTTTAGTAGCTGTGTTAGCAAAGAATCCTACATATACACGCAGGAAGATTGGAGATAAGTGATTATTGTGAAATTTCCAGGAGCCAACCTAGACCTTATGTACCGTTAGAATTAAGGTATAAGGTAATTCAACAGCTACATGAATTCAGTCATCCTTCCATTAAGGCAACTATCAGGATGGTCACTGATAGATATGTATGGCCTAAGATGTCGAAAGACATAAGAGCCTGGGTAAGGACATGTGCCCGGTGTCAAACTTGTAAAGTTTGGCGTCATACCAAAACTGAAATTAAAACGATTGGTATACCAGCGGGTCGTTTCATGCATGTTCATATTGATATAGTAGAAATGCCCGAAATTTCTAGCCAAAAGTATTTACTCACGATGGTTGATCGTTTCAGTCGTCAGTTTGAGGTAGCAATCCTGAGGGACATGACAGCATGTTCTTGCATAATTGGGTGTCGCGATATGGTGTACCGATAAGGGTAACTACTGATCGTGGTAGTCAGTTTATGTCTGAACTGTTTATCAGATCATTGAATACAATGGGGATAGAAGTAAGACACACATGTGCTTATAATCCCAGAGCTAATGGGATGGTTGAGAGACTGCACGGGAGCTGAAGGCTGCATTACGCTGCACTGGTGGATCCAGTTGGATACATGATTTGCCCATAGTTTTGTTGGCAATGCGAAACAGATACAGAGCACAGTTAGGAACATCCATAGCAGAACTTGTTTATGGAGAGCCATTGAGGTTACCTGGAGATCTTCTAATAGAAGCTCCAAGTTGTCTCGATTGGGCCTCTAGTTCAGTAGATTGGTTTGTTGGAACATTGAGAGATAAAATGAGTCGTTTAGCTCCAACCAAAACTAGAAGTCCAAAGTCTAAATGCTATGTATCTTCAGATTTAAAGCTGGCATCTCATGTATATATAACTAACGAGAACAGACAGAATTGTCTGACTCCATTCTATAAGGGGCCATTATCAGATGACTGATAAAAATGCATTTATAGAAGTAAATGGCACAGTAGAATGTGTAACACTGGATCGCTGCATTCCACAGTTTATTTGGACGGAGGAGGAGACTGAGGAACAGTATTCATCGAAGTATCCAGAAGTTGAGGCGAGATGTGACTCGGAAATGTGTGAGAAAAACGAAGAGTCGAACAAATATAGAAAAGAAGTAAAGATTAAAACCAATACAACTGAGAATAAAGAACAATGGAATATTAATATGAAATCTAGTGAAGTACCAGCACAACTTGTTGAAACTCGTTCTGAAAGAGTCATCAAGAAACCGAAGAAGGAGGACTACATCACGTATGGTTAATCATCTTAAACATGAGGGTGTATGTGGAGGTTAATTTAATTATTGGACACCAATTAACTCCTCATATAAAAATAAATCAATTTTTATTTTTGGACATTTGATGTTATCGCTGGTTTTTTGAAAAAATATTGTAATTTTTTTTGGAAGTTCTTTTGTTCATATTGTCGAAGTTTTTGACTTGTCTTGTCGAAGGTAAAAAGAGATTTTTTCTGAGTTGCTGAAGCGCACAAGCGGAACACTGCGTGGTTCCATCTACGATATCTTTGCTAATAAATTATTGTAATATACTCAGCTATTGTTCTGATTAATTATCAGCGAAAAGAACAACAAATTTGCTTCAGGTAATTGACGTGGATATTTGTTTTAAGGTCATACCCCCGTCTTGTTCTGTAAACCGTGAATATCAGCGTATCCTGGTAAGCTAAATTAATATAATATATAAATTGCAAGTAATTTAATAATATTATGGCTGGTTTATTAAACATTGAGGATACAGAGCAGTTAGCAAGTGGACTTAAGGATTGTAGCTTAAAAGATAGTTCAGAGGAACTTAAGTGTTCCAAATTAGATGGCCATACCGCATATATGGATTTTCCGGGCCTGGCATCCCAGAGGCTCTTATGGTAGTGACCAAAGGGCCTCTACACCGGCAGTGCCGTATAATTGTTTTCACAACTAATAGGTCAAAGAGCACGAATACAATGCCTGATGCGGTCGAAACCATTGTCAATCACTAAAATGTACGAACGTTGCTTCATGCCAAATCTGATAACTTTTAACAGGACATATTTACAATTATTATAATGGTTCAGTGTTGTAGAAGCCCTTTGGTCACTACCAGAAGAGAGCCTCTGAGATGCCAGGCTCGGACAATCCATATATGCGGTATGATCATCTAATTTGGAACACTTAAGTTCCTTGTGAACCAAATTATCAGTTGTCCTCAAAATTTAAGAACAGCCTCCATGTTAATCACAGCAAATAATACACGCAAATAAATAACCTGATCTCATTGAAACACAAATTTATTACTAAAATCAAAATAGTAATGATAAAACCAGAAAGTTGTTACAAGTTAACAGAGATCATTTTGCGTCCAGCACACAGAACACAAAACTCACTAATAAACAATTCTTACATAGTTAACATCGTTATTTGTTTACTAAAATAATAAAACATTGTTTATAGAAATGTCATTGCTTAGTACTACGTTTGCATTGTAACACAACATGTAAACAGTGTCCTGACAAAAGTGAGACTTATGCCAGAGGAAATAGCTTCCTTTACATACACCACCTTCTCAAAAAAGGCCTCTAGTAGTAGACGTAATCCTTGTTCTTCGTCTGATGTTGAATTCTTCCTGAGCGAGTTTCAACATGTTGTTCTTGTACTTCACTAGGTTTCAATTTCATATTGCATTGTTCTCTGTCCAGGACTTCTTAATTGTAAAGATCTAACGTTGTATATACCCCATTATATCCCTGAGCAGAGTACTCTTGTTCGGTAGAGGATACGAATCACCTTTCGTCAACGAGCACAATAGACGATAGTTACCACAAACCCTCCATTGACCTGGTTCATGTTATGGAACAACCACTATTGGAGATACAAAGCTGGAATTTGAACGCACATACGAGGACCAACAAATGCCTGTTGTACGTCATATGCGCATATTTGCGTGTTTCTTTCAGTTCAAAGGTGATATGAATATATCGTTCTTATATTTATCTCAGATCTAATAAGTATGAGTACGGCAATTTCCATTCCTACAGTCGAAAAGAAAGACCCATCAGGCCTTATTCTAACTCTAAACAATCGTTTCAAGTCAACGTCTTCTTTACTTACTCTCAGACGTGAATGCGATGATATTGCGCCTCAGTTTGAATTGCACAAAAACCTTTTACGCTGGGACTTTAACTTCAAATTGCTCTGTCTTAGCTTATGTTCGTTTTTCCCACTTGAATTTTCAACAAAATATTCGTTCAATTTCGAGGACATACCTTATTTAAATCTTTTCGGGTTTTTCTAATGGTTAATTGTGCTTTATTTCAGTTTTCTGTCTGATTTGCGTCAGCTTTTCTGTTGAAATATCTTTTACCAATTTTACAGTTTTGATACTCAAAATATACTCTTGTTATCACGAGATGTTCTTATTCAAGCATATTGGGAAAGGTCAGTAGCAGGAACTTAAATTATTTCGCTTTTCGTAACGAACTTCTTTCAGGATCAAATATTCGGTGTGCAGCATTGCGTATAAAGCACACAATCCAATTACTCAATTACTCAAAGTATATAGACTTTTGTTTAAAATAGAGCCTAAACTTAAATTCGAGGACACTGAGAGCATGGTACAAGAAGTCGCAAGTATGGGTCTGATAGACTTGGAAGGAAAGATTAATCCATCAAGTTCATATATCGATCAGCAAATACCAGACACCAAAAGCACACCGAAACTCATGCGGAATTGACAACGTTGTGGCTCTCATTAGTTAATAGGGTCAGATCTTCTACAGAGCCAGATCATTTGTATTTGTATATAAATAGTTTTTATCCATCCGGATACTGTTTGCTCGTGTCCGTATTTAAATGCTCATATGCGAATATTCTGAGAGTACTCGGGAATTGACGGAGGTAAATTTTATTATTTCTATAAAATGGATGCTTTCCTATATGTCAGGTTACTCGGTATTTTTTACCGATTACTTTATCGTTCTCATCAAAATCTAAATCGCTGGCGTCAGATTCAGAAAATACTAAGTTTTCATCAGCCTCAACTACTTTTACAAAAGTTAAAGTGGAACAACTTACCGATTAATCTATCATCCTCATCAAAATCTAAATCGCTGGCTTCAGATTCAGAAAATACTAAGTCTTCGTCAGCCTCAACTATTTTTTTACAAAAGTTAAAGTAAGCTAACTTACCGATTACTCTATCATTCTCATCAAAATCTAAATCTCTGGCTTCAGATTCAGAAAATACTAAGTTATCGTCAGCCTCAACTATTTTTACATAAGTTAAAGTGAGCTAACTTACCGATTACACTATCATTCTCATCAAAATCTAAATCGCTGGCTCCAGATTCAGAAAATACTAAGTCTTCGTCAGCTTCAAATTCATGCAAACTTTGAACACCACTATCGGGTCTTGGAGAATCATTAATTTCAGTATATTCATTATTAGAATCAGAATTATCTCGGACGGTATTATACACTAGTATTCCAGTACGACGATTTCTGACATATGTCAACTTCCACAAAACTACAAGAAGAGCTATACTGAATAAGCCACTTGTGGAAAGAAAAATTTCATATTCAATTCCTGATATGAACGATTCTGTCATACTGCAGAACTATGATTAAAAATCTCTTAAGCTCTGATAACGGAATACTGTAGAGGATGTTGAATCCTCCGCCTTTTATAAAATGACCTTGAATGATAAATTTAAACCACCATAGCTGATTGTAACAATTTTATTTAAAAAGAATTTTTTCTTTTTATTTTCCAGAACATTCTTTGTTTAAAGACTTGATTTTTATAAACAATAAAAAGACGAAAGCTTTAAAAATAGGGAACAGAACAAACTTTAATTATGTTTATTTTCATGATGCTGTTATTAATGATGTGTTTGAGATTAAACTTATGCAAGAAATTAAGGATTTAGGCATAACTATTCAATGTACAGCTTCTGCTGAGAGACATATTGAAAGTATAGTAAGCAGTGCCAAGAAAAGATGGGCACTAATAAATCGAAATATCTTATCAAATGATATAAAACTTCAAATGTATATAATATGGATTAGACCGGTACTAGAATATGCTGTTGCTACTTGGAATCCATTAAAAAAGGGTTTGTCTAATAATATAGAAGCTGTACAAAGAAAGGTTGTGAAACATATTAGTCCTATTTCTTGCACTATATACGCCTCTAGATTACAGTTTGTGTCATTGCAATCGCTGTGGTTTCGGAGGATGTGTTATTGTATAAAAGTTTTCCATTTGAACCAGTGGACTGGTGCCTATATGACTCCGATAAGAAAGAGTCATGAAGTTGGAACTAGATCTGGACATTTGGCAATATCTCCTCCTTTGGTGGGGAATGTAGCGAGCAAGTTATTCTCTTTCTCGAAAATCTACAAAATTTATAACCAATTGCCGAAGGGGCTTAGAGAAATGCCTCCATCTAAGATGTCTTTTAAAACTTTATCTACTGAACTTGAAAAAGTCTGCAATCCTGCTGATATTTGTTATTCTTTTGATTATGATAATACTTTCTCATGGTTGAATAAAAGACAAGGATAATTGTTATCGAAAAGAGATTTTCTAGAGATTTTATTTCCAAGTTTTGTATTGTTATAATTGAAATGTTATGCACTATTTCTTCTAATTAGTTAACATTACATACAATCAATTGCTAGTCATGGTTCTCAATTTTTGCATAATGTTACACTCGAATTATACATTAATTGTTCCTAATTTGATAATGTATATATTATTCTTTTCAGTCGAAATTTCTGATATTGATATATTGTATTGTACAACTAGTGAGATATACCTATCTATATGATATTAATTGCACATTTATTGTGATGTGATAATTTTTTTTATATATTGTACAATTTCCAATTTTATTATTTGATGGAATATGTGTGGTTTGAATCCAAATAAAGATATTCTATTCTATTCTATTCTAAAAAAAATTGTGCGCTATTTTAGTTTTTTGAGTATCGTGCTTCCGAGCTGGTTGTAGATTTTCGTTTGCTGCATTTTTAACATTTCTCTCCATAATAAACGATTACAACATTGCATAATAAACACCTTTCAACACTTGCCTTGTGTTCTGATATAATAAAACACTGAGGAGGAGTCTTGGAACAGGTAATTTATTTATTATTGTGGGTCACGTACACATCAAAGCAGATTATTGCTGAAGATATAGCTTTCCAACTTTCACCTTCCAAACGGATAAAATAATTGTCAATTTGAGTACCATAATTCTTGATCATGAATGCCGATATTAAATTAGAAGATGTATTTCATTTAGGGCAGGACCTAATGGATTTAAATCTTATTGACACAGATAACAATGTAGGCATATCAGACTCTACTGTGAATATTAGGACTTCTAGCGAACTGGCATCTATGGGGCTTACAAATACCAATAGGTTTGGGGCCTCAACAAAATTTGGCGACCACGCCAGTCCAAGTATATTTAGTCTACCACAGTATAAGTCAGAGAAACATGCAAGTTGGGTAGGAGATGCCCAAATGATATTTGAGGCTTATTGTATTGTGAAACCCTATGGAGAAATTTGTTGCAGCATGGATGGCATTGCCTGAGAATTTCCGAAATGCTTTGGAAAATTTCAGAGACAGAACTGTGAAAGAAAAGCCGTACAACGCATTTGAGTTATTAATGGCAGAAATTCAACAGAGATATCAGCCTGGAAGAACAGCGCAAATGTGCGAATTATTACGCTTAGAAAAATGGGACGTCAGTTACCGTCCGAATTTTATGAACGCCTTTGCACGAAAGCTTCCAGGTTGAATATATCTAGTGATGTAGTCAACTCCATTTTTACAGCTGAGTTACCAGTTAGGCTCAGAACAACAATGGAAGTGTTTGACACAATGAACATAGATTGGCCGACAAACTCAGAGGGTTAGACGGCGTGTATAAACAGCAAGAACCACAAGTACATGCTGTAATGGCAGATTCTGTAACGATGCAGCCAGTCAGGGCAGATACCGAAAACCACCTGACCACACAAGAAAGTTTGCGTTTCTTATGTAGGGAAGTTGCTAGCTTGCGTAGTGATGTCGCACAACTTCAGAGTCAGGTCCAGTATATTAGACGCCGAAGGAGTCACTCGCGTCAACGCTTCGAAGGGCCACGCGGATGGGGTAAGGCACAGGGCGAATATGGACGCAGTGCGAAGTGCCAAGATGAAAATTATAATTACCCGCGATTAGGTGGACCCAAATGGAAAGGAAGCACAAAACCGGTTGAGAGAAATCCGTCACCGGGAAAAGGGAAAAAACCCCACTAGTAGGAGCCGTAAGGGGGGTTCCATTGCAAAGGCTCCCAGATATGCCTTTAAAAGGCATACTCAAAGCAAAAGAGGCGACTAGTATAAATAGCACCCAGATAAAAGGCAAGAGAGTCCGATTCTCACTAAAGGGGGATCTTGAAAACATTGCCGGAGTGTCCAGCAACAAGTTCATTATTAAGGATGAATTATCTGAATTAGAATTTCTCATAGACACGGGTGCGGAGGTAAGCATAGTTAGGTCAGACGTGGTGGAAGCAGATTGCCCCACATTTGATTATCAACTATGGGCCGCAAATGGTAGTCCAATTGAAGTAAAAGGGATGAAAGAAATGTCTGTAAAATTAGGCCAGAAATCTTCTTTCCTATGGAATTTTCTAGTAGCCGATGTCAAGGACCATATCATTGGCATGGATTTCTTGACACATTTCAAGCTGGCATTAGACCCCAAGGCTAGGACTATCATAGAAGGCGTAGGGACATCAATAAATAATGAGTCTAACGTGTCGGCAGTTAGAACAGTCCTCTTACCTCGTCCAACAGTCGCACATGACTTTGCTGATATAATCGAGAAGCACTTAGCAGTGTTTCAACCTTTTAGTGCCAAAAGAATAGGTTTGAAAATAGGAGTAGAACACCAGATAGAATTGGTAGCTCCGTTACCTTGTTTACCAAAGGCTCAACCATTGGCATAACACAAGCAACAAGTAGCTGTGTCAGAATTTCATCAATTGCGCGAAGAGAGGGATTTGTAGAAGGTCAAATTCCAATTTTGCTTCCCCAATAGTGGTAGTTCCCAAACCTGAACCGGGTCAATGGAGGGTTTGTGGGAATTATCGTCTATTAAACTCAGTGACAAAGGGTGATTCTTATCCTCTTCCTAACCAGAGTACTTTGCTCCGAGATATAATGGGATATGAGGTTTATTCAACTTTAGATCTCCAGAAAGCGTACTATCAAGTACCAATGGAAGAAAGTTCGATACCACTCACCGCAGTCAGATTTCCAGGAGGGGGATCGCATGAATTTCTTCGAATGCCTTTTGGTTTGAAAACGCCAGTCAGACATTCCAGCGTTTGGCTGAAGAAATCCTTCAGAATTGTCCATTTGCGAGAGTATATATTGATGACATAATAATTTTTAGTAGTTCACGAGACGAACATCGTACGCATTTGGAAACGGTTTTGACCAGGCTGGAACAATATGGATTAGTGGTCAAATCTAATAAGAGTAATATTGGTTGCTCTTCAGTTAAATACCTTGGTCATATACTTTCCAAAGACGGAATTAAGCCTTTGGAAGATAAGGTCCAAGCCATTAAGGACGTAACTGAACCCAGAACAGTACGCCAGTTGCGAAGGTTCTTGGGCATGATCAGCTATTATCGTCGATTCATTCCAGGTCTAGCCGGAATTCTTGGATCGTTAACAAGACATCTCACTCTTGAAAAGAGCACGATCAAGAAGTCTTGGCCTATCATCTTGAGTCAAGAAGACCGAGAAAATTTCCAAAAGCGCCAAGGATATGTTAAGTGACGTAACCACATTAGCACCTGTAGATTTGGGAAAAACCTTTCGAACTAATCACTGATGCATCAGATGTGATGCATTGAGGAGCAGTGCTACAGCAAAGAGATCGGGACGTAGTAAAACCGATTGGGTCTTATAGCCGTAAGCTTACATCGATCGAGGAAAACCGTATGATACGTTTGGCAAAGAGCTTCTAGCCGTGTATGCCGCAGTGTTACACTTCGAGCATTACTTAGATGGTCACAAGTCTAAGTTATTGACCGATCATAAGCCATTGATCAGCATACTTGGTAAGACAGCTAGGCTTAATTCCATCATCGTAGAGTAAATTCCCAAATAACACGGTTAGCAGAGTTTGATTTCACTGTGTCCTCATATTGCCGGTAAAGAGAATGTGGTTGCAGATGCACTAAGCCGACCGAAGTCGACCAGCTGATGTTTCGATACGATATTTCAAGGTCCTTTGAAAAGTTTAGAAGAATCAATGCACGATTTCGTTAGTCAAATCGAGGAAGCGCAAGGACTGGATCCCTTTACATTGGTATTGTCCAAAAGACCAGGATATGTGCGTAAGCTCATAAGTGGCAAGTGGTTGTTATGCGAAACATCTAGAAGTCAACCACGACCATATGTGCCATTGGAGTTACGGGCCAAGATTATCCAAGTGTTGCATAACATGGGTCATCCATCCATTAAAGCCACCATACGATTAATCAACGACAGATACGTATGGCCACATATGTCTAAAGATATACGGGTATGGGTAAGAGCCTGTACCAAGTGTCAAACGTGTAAGGTGTGGAGACATACCAGGACCGAGATAAAGAACATTGGAATACCAAATGGACGGTTCAGACACGTGCACATAGACATTGTTGAGATGCCTGAAGTAAACGGAAACAAATACTTGCTGACTATGGTAGATAGATTTAGTCGTCAATTTGAAGTGGCGATTTTAAAAGACATGACAGCACAAGAAGTTTTGTTCGCGTTTCTACATAATTGGATATCGCGTTATGGTGTTCCGGAAAAGGTCACTAGTGATCGCGGTAGTCAATTTATGTCAGAGCTTTTCGTAAGATCTCTCAACGTCATGGGAATCACTATAATTCATACTAGCGCGTATAACCCACGAGCAAATGGGATGGTAGAAAGGTTACATCGTGAACTGAAAGCTGCATTAAGGTGTACTAGTGGAACAAGCTGGATACACGATCTTCCTATAGTACTACTCGCCATGCGCAACAGATATAGGGCACAATTAGGAACTTCCATTGCAGAATTAGTTTATGGAGAACCATTAAGGTTGCCTGGAGATCTTCTAATTGAAACTCCAAGTAGTCTTGATTGGGCTTCTAGTTATGTAGATTGGTTTGTAGGAGCACTTAGAGACAAGATGTGTCGTTTGGCCCCAACCAAAACTAGAAAACCTAAAACTAAATGCTATGTGTCCTCTGATTTAAAATCGGCATCGCATGTTTATATTACTAATGAGAATAGGAAAAACTGCCTAACACCATTTTACAAAGGACCATACAAGGTCAAGAGGATGACTGATAAGAATGTCATCATAGAAATAAATGGCATTGAGGATTGTGTTACGTTGGATCGCTGTATTCCCCAGTTTATCTGGATTGACGGTGTGACCGAATTAAAAGATGCGTTGAATGACCGTTCCATGGGCGAATCTGAGGTGTGCAATCCCATCTTGCAGACACATAATGAAATGCAGCAATTTGAAAAACCGTTGTCCAACTTATCAAAATCTTATTCTACTGAATCACAGCATGAAAATTATTTGTCGACACCAGATGACATTGAAGAACCAGCGAATGTTATATCGGGCGAGATGACGACGTCAGAGGCGCCAGTATGCACAAAACGATCTGGAAGAATACTACGTCAGCCGAAGAACGATGATTACATCTACTATTAGTCGTTCCTCTCTTTTTTTTTGAGAAGGTGGTGTGTGTAGAGGATGTTGAATCCTCCGCCTTTTATAAAATGACCTTGAATGATAAATTTAAACCACCATAGCTGATTGTAACAACTTTATTTAAAAAGAATTTTTTCTTTTTATTTTCCAGAACATTCTTTGTTTAAAGACTTGATTTTTATAATTGTGCGCTATTTTCAGTTTTTGAGTATCGTGCTTCCGAGCTGGTTGTAGATTTTCGTTTGCTGCATTTTTAACATTTCTCTCCATAATAAACGATTACAACATTACACAATAAACATCTTTCGACACTTGCCTTGTGTTCTGATATAATAAAACACTGAGGAGGAGTCTTGGAACAGGTAATTTATTTATTATTGTGGGTCACGTACACATCAAAGCAGATTATTGCTGAAGATATAGCTTTCCAACTTTCACCTTCCAAACGCCTACAAGTAAGTGTCAATTTAAGTATCATAATTCTTGATCATGAATGCCGATATTAAATTAGAAGATGTATTTCATTTAGGGCAGGACCTAATGGATTTAAATCTTATTGACACAGATAACAATGTAGGCAAAACAGACTCTACTGTGAATGTTAGGACTTCTAGCGAACTGGCATCTAGGGGGCTTACTAACACCAATAGGTTAGGGGCCTCAACACTACATAGTATTGTATGCGGCTTTAAAAACGTTGAAGTAAGGATTGGTGACGCCCAGTTTTAGGCAGTTGCTTCTTTAGCTTAATTTCTTTTAACAAATTACTTTTCGAGGTTTCGAATCCATTCTTAAACCACAAGATAGTTACAAAGTTAGAAATTGTTCTTATACAAAGGACTACCAATTTCATTTTTAGGAATGGAGACAAGAAAAATATGCTACATTTTTGTATGGATCACCATGTATTTGATAATGCGCAAAATCTGTAAATTTATACATATTTCTATATAACAATTTATATATCTGCTTTTGCCAATTTCAAACTGAAAGTTGATATGCCG
>JAQBSW010008453.1:0-34091 GCA_029291075.1 Eudiplozoon nipponicum
AATTTCTTGCATAAGTTTAATCTCAAACACATCATTAATAACAGCATCATGAAAATAAACATAATGAAAGTTTGTTCTGTTCCCTATTTTTAAAGCTTTCGTCTTTTTATTGTTTATTCTCAGCCCTAGTGTAATCAAATATTTACTCAAATCATACAAATCTAATGTCACATTATTTTTGGAGAATTCGACATTCTTTGGATCAATTGGGAAGATTATTTTTAAATCATCAGCGAATTTGCAAACTCGACCGTTAAGGATCTTAGTTTCCAAATTTGCTAATACAATTTTAAATAAAATTGGCCCCAAGCTTGATCCCTGTGGAACTCCACTCGTTACTCGTTTCGATTTTGATATCAAATCGTTTACTTGAATACTCATTCGTCGATTATATAGATAGTATTTAAGTAATCTAAAAATATTCGGATCAATATTCAACAAACTAATCGCATTCAAAATAGCATCAAAAGATATAGAGTCAAAAGCTTTTGAGATATCTATAAATACAATTAATGCATCTAACTTATTCTCGTCTAATGTGATTACATGTTTCCACATGGAAAGCATATTAGTAGTTGTCGATCTACCTTTCGTAAAGCCATGTTGACATAAGTCAAAATCAGCCGGTAACATACGTTCTAAATGATCTAGTATCAATCGTTCTATTATCTTCAAAAACGAAGGGATAATAGAGATTAATCTATAATCACTGGCGCACGTTGGCTTACTAACTTTTGGCAACGGCTTAGCTACTATCGTTAATATATCGATTGGTAATTTCCCATTCTTCAAAATTCTATTTATAAAGTTGCAGAGCACATTCCTAAATGTTAAGGGTAATTGAATCAGATTATCAATCGAAATACCAAGGTGATCTTTTTGTTTTTTTGATTTGATTTTTAACATCAATTTTATCAATTCATCACTGTCAATAACAAGTCCTGGTTCCTGGCCTCCCAAAGGATCAGATAGTTCTATAAAATTTCTTTCATTCTGTGGATTGCATATCAAATTGCCAAATACTTCCTCCAATTCACAGAGAAATCCATACTCAGTTTTATCCACAGGTAGTATAAGCTTTAACTTTTCCTTGTATTTACTGTAATCTGTGAGGAGTTTAAATCCTAATCTAGGATTACTCTTCATTTTGGCCAAAATAATTCGTTCTGATCTTTGACGAATTATTAGCAGTGATGAATTAATTTCGTTATCAATGGAATCTAACCTCATTTGTTTAATACTATTAATAAGACTACACTTTATTATATTATCTCGTTTAATTCTTAGTTTACACAATTTCCTATTAATTCGTTTCGGTATAATGTCCGTAAACGTAGATGCCTGAAATAAAACAGATAATAACGATGAAACAGAAGAAACAAATTCATCAGTATTCAAGAAATAAAAACTCTCATAATCAATCAGTATGCTTAATTCTCTAAAAAAATTCCAGTTGATTCTGGAACAGTGCACGTGTGCATTTTCAAAACTTAATTTCTGTGTTATGCCACTCAAGATGTTCCATTGTAAAATAATTTGTTTATGGTCCAATTCTTTGAAATAATTGACAACATCATAACTGTGCGATTTCACCATTTCAATTTCTAAGTATACATGATCTAAGCATTGCGAACCTCTAGTTGATTCATTTATAATCTGCTTGAGATCATGGTTAGAAAAAAATTGGTTAATTCACAGTCCTGTAACTTATTAAAGTCACCTACCACTACATTATAGCCATGGCAGTCAAAGATAGATTGAAAAGAATTGGTAAATGTTTGATCATCAAATAAAGTAGCATACGGCGGTCTGTAAACCGCTGTTAAGATCAGATTATCAAATTGTATAGATAAGAAATCAATGATAGCATTATCATCACTAGTATGTAAAATTTTCGCCTTAAATACAGATTTACTATAAATGAGTACTCCTCCACCTCTTTTATCCAGCGATCTGTCCTTTCTGAATAAAGAATAGTGAGGAATATCAAATTCATGGTTTTTAATATCCTTGTTAAGCCAGGTTTCAGATAATATTATAAAATCGAAATCGTTACTTATTATAAAATTACACAGTAAAAAGTTCTTATTCTTAACACTTCGAAAGTTAGCATAAAATAGAGTAAATGTAGAAAGCGACTTATCTAAACAAGTGTCGACTTTTACTGATTCAACCTTGTTGGCTTCTTTACTATTCTTTTCCCGGGCCTCGAGGCCATACTTCCTCTCCCCCCTCTGTCCACAACATTTAGTAACGATACATCGTTTTTTGATGTTGCAGTCTCACTCGATTGATTCCGTTTAACAGCTTGATCAGACGTTGGCGGTTTCCGTTCCTGATTGTTCTTTAACTTTTTTACTTTTGCCAACTTCCGTTGGAGGAACGTTTTGTCCCGTCCAATAAATATGCTGTGAAAGCTCAAATTCTCATCTTTCTTTTTATTGATAGATTCTAATGTTAAAATTGCAGCAGACCAAAAGATGCTATGACTAGTCGAGTTGCGAGACACTCGAAAACTGAAAATGGCGCACAATTCAAAGTCAAGTATTTAAACAAAGAATGTTCTGGAAAATAAAAATAAAAAATTATTTTTAAATAAAATTCGTTACAATCAGCTACGGTGGTTTAAATATGTCAGTTAATGTTATTTTACATTTGGCGGAGGATTTATAATCCTCCGTACTCTACATGGTTCTATTGAGGGGCTCAAACAGAAATTTCTTACTTGTCATATACATGTGACAGTGCACATCACTAAAGCTGAAAAAATACAGTTACTTTTTTTAGTAAAATTGTACTTGCAATACAAAATGCGGCGATTTGATTTAAATTGTTTGCCTGTTCTTTTCTACCTTAAACGTAATACTGTCTATTAAAAGTTAATGTAGAGATGATTTACCTTGTTTTACATACAGCAGTGTTTGTATTTAATATTCATTAATTGTCGAATTGTCGTATCTTTATAAAATTGAATTTTTTTTAAAAATTGCGTATCATTTTTATTTTCATTTTGTTTGTTATATTTTTATCTTTCAATTGTCGCTTATTTTTGTGACACTGGTAAAAGGTCAGTGGTCTTCTCATTAAAGTCAAATAATGATGATGATATATTTATGTCAAAAAATTTATGCATTATTAATTCTATTCGATAACAAATGCCTCCTTGTCCGAACTCACTTTTACCTAGAAGCTCTGACAATTCATGGACTTTCTCCAATTGATCTTGTCTAGTCAAATGGAATTTTGTTCCTATTTATTTTTCACCAGATTGAACTATTTTGACGTTTTTGATAACATTTCCCTTCCCAAACCCCCCTGCCATCAAATACTTTGCTAGTCACAATTCCACTCACCTCCACATATCCTACCCTTGATTTGTTATCTCAATGGTCGGGCCAGTTGGCCTTTGATGCCAAATAAATGTATTATTATTATTATAAATGAATATATCAAGATACAAATAAAATTTATTACTAAGCTTATGAATACCTAGAACTCGTCTAAAGCAAGATTGTTTAAACGTCAGTGAGACTGTGAATATCAATTGTTTATCAACAATGATATCCATGGGATTGGTAGAAGATGGGCAAGAAAAGTACCGCTTTTCGGTTGTTTCATAGCCCAATGTAGGTAACAGAACGTAAGGTGTCCTTGGCCATGATAACATTCATTAGAATGTTTTCTTGAAAATTTTAATTTCAATCAACAACAGAATTCAGGGCCTCAGATTGTGGTAGCTATGGCGCATCATTTGTTTAACGATAACAGATGCCTCCTTGTCCGGTGCATGAATATATCAAGATACAAATAAAATTTATTACTAAGCTTATGAATACCTAGGACTATGTATGGTTGTGTGAGGATGAATGACAGCTGCACATAATTGAAAATAAGAATGGGAATGGTAATATTAATAATGATATTTTATTTGGCACCAAAGGCAATCTGGCCTAACAATTTCAAGGTTCGAGTTACTCATCAAACACAGGGTTTTTTAAATGTCAGTGAGACTCTGAATATCAATTGTTTATCAATAAAGATATCCATGGGATTGGTAGAAGATTGGCAAGAAAAGTACCGCTTATCGGTTGTTTCATAGCACAATGTAATTAATATTAAGTAAGATATCCTTGGCCATGATAATATTGATTAGAATGATTTCTTGAAAATGTTTTAATTTAAATCCACAAAAGAATACAAAGCTTCAGATTGTAGTAGCTTTGGCGCTTCATTTGTTTAACGTTTCACTTGCTGAATGTCTTTCTTCGTAGTCCAATGAGAATTCCTTGAAGTTGAAATAGAGCAAAGAACCATTAGAAAATAAAAGGGTTATCAGCAGGCTTTTGTGAGAGATTGGCGTGGAGACGATTCTGAAAAATTTTCGACCATCACTAACACCAGGTTAGGAATAATTAGTACGCAGAATAAAGTCCAGGTTTATTACGGGTGTGGGAGGAACAGATTGAGTTTGCATTCCGTGTTATCTATGATTAATTTATTAAAGAAGTGAAGATTAATCATATGGTTAAATTCATCGTGTAGAAATGCTATTTTTTCTGCGATTTGTGCGTTGAAAACTTTTATTATGGCCTTGGAAAAGTATATTTTGGTAAAGATATTGGAGGTACTGTTGGATTTGACTGATAACTTACAATTGTACATGATATATGGGTGGTGAGAGTGAGAGAATTTCGATAACAGAAAACTCGTGGAGACCTTGAATTCTTAGGAGAGTCCTCTTATAAGGTGATTAAACAAAAATGTTAGGAGATTATAAAGTAGGCGTTGTCGATAGCACTTACCAAGAGGGAGGATCCATTTTAGAAAGAGGAAGGCAATCTGTCTAGAGCATAGGAGTATGTCAGTGTGAGGCAGGACAGTCTATGTATATAGTAAATCTCAAGATGGGGTTCTGTCTTGAAGCATATTAACGAGCCCATTGTTAGAACTTGGATTTGACTTGATTGAATTGTAGTTAGAATACCAGTTATTTGGAGAGTGTGATACCTAAGTGTTTGAGATAATCGATTGTTTATATATTTAGAGAGAGGTTGGTTTTCGTCAGAGGGTCGGGGACAAGCTTCATTAAGTGTGTTTTATCTAGGTTTAATTTGAGGCCTAGTTCGTGAAATTGAGTTTCTGTTCTGAATCACAGTAACAAGCACAGCAAACGGGCAGAATGATAAGACAAGTCAGAAGAAAGAGTTGCCTAAAATATTAGGCTTTATTCATCATATAATGCAGATATACATGCTAAAAGACAAAACAAAACATGTTAGTATACGAACGGTGTGAATATAAATGTGTGTACAAATAAACAATCATATCAGTTTCCAGTAAGGATAACAGGGCAGATAAATACTAATATGTGGTGCAAATAATTAAATCTTTAGTTGACGACAATATCCATCTAGCGCCATAATTGAAAATGTATGATAAGACTGAAATGTATGTTTGTTTGTGACGAAACTGAGAAATAATGTGTCTATGTACACGAAACGTAATACTGACAAAATTTTCTGCATGATAAAGGAGATAGAAATTGAAGTGGTACATGATGGGTGCCGGTAGTGACGGAACCCACGTATATACCAAACAATGGTATGTTATTGCCTAGAATATATTCTTTAAAAGTGACGGAGTTTCGATTTTCAGTAGAATTCAGAACTTCAGTTTGTTGCAGCATGCGCGCGTTATTTGTATAGCATTCCAATTGATGAATTTATGAGGTAGAAAACTTTGTTCTCTCGTAATCTGATGAGAATCTGTTGAAGCTGAAGTAGAAAAATCCAATAAAGTAACGAATCTTTGTAGTTAGAAAAGTCCTTAGATTTGATGATAAATGGAGTTATCTATGAATAATGTAATTAATGAAAGCAATTCCGTAGAAAAGTCGAAATTTTAGAAACATAGATCTAGATAACTACCGAGTATATAAATTTTCAAAAGGAGTATGGTATCAAGTTCTACAACGAAACTGCAGTCGCGAACTATGTAAAATATGATTATAATTTTGGAAGATATACGCCAATGCTCTTATACAGAGATTTAAACGTTACTTTCGAAATTAACTGTTGCTCGACAGTAAATTATCTCAGTAGGTATTTACAGACAGTAGTAATGGGTACGATTCTTCGACGATATTCCAGAGTATGTGATCCTAGACTATATTGAGATCATCAAACAGTGGAAGAGATTTATTATAATCAAGGTTGCGGTCTTGATATAAACACCTGATCCATTAATTACTTACATATGCCAGTATAAACTAAGAATTGTATAGTGTAGAAAAGGCAATTCATCCAGTAGAACGGTTTCGTCCTTATTGGGAACTCATCATGTACTGGCCAGAGTTTGCCGCGGACAGGACTCGAACCTGGGCACGTCTGCTTCGGAACCTGGTGCTCTTACCACTGAGCCATCCTGCCGGAAGATGGGCGTGGTGGACTTCCGACCGGCAATCGGATCTCCTATAAAATACCACATGAGCCCGACGACGGCACCATGACTCGGCGTGTGTTCCCTGCCACAAAAGGGTTCAACATTCACAGGATAACATGGACTCCTGGACAGTACCCCGTACTTCCGAATGGCGAATGAGCTCTCAACAGCCACCGGCAACCATGCAACTTACTGCTGCCTTGCAGACTGCGCTTGGATGTGCAAAGGCTAGAGGTGCGTCCTCGATCAAAAAGCCGAATGGTGAGGGGACACCACTTGTACCAAATTCCCAAGAAACTCCATTAAATGTCACTGGAGCCGGCTTATCCTCCAAAAGGAGTCAGCCGCAGTAAAGTAAGTGCGACTGGATGTTGTTTTGTTATGATGTTCGATGACTGATAAACTAAGCACTGTATATAGTAGAAAAGGCAATTCATCCAGTAGATCAGTTTATTCTCAACTTGCAACTCTTCACAGGTTCATCATCATTATGTCCAGCCATACAAAAGACAAAAGGGAGGTAGAGAGAGAGAGAGAGGTTGAGAGAGAGGTTGAGAGAGAGAGAGAGAGAGAGAGAGAGAGGAGAGAGAGAGAGAGAGAGAGAGAGGAGAGAGAGAGAGAGAGAGAGAGGGAGGAGAGAGAGAGAGAGAGAGAGAGAGAGAGAGAGAGAGAGAGAGAGAGAGAGAGAGAGAGAGAGAGAGAGAGAGAGAGAGAGAGAGAGAGAGGTTGAGAGAGAGGTTGAGAGAGAGAGAGAGAGAGAAGCGCTAAGATGACGTATGCTAATCAAATAACCTAGATATTAACGGAGTCAAGCTTATACCACGATGGATATCGCACGAATTACGATTGCCTTTTTTGAAGATGGGAATGATGATCGACTCATTACAAACAAGTGGTACGGTTTCCTCGTTCCATATAGTATGAAAAAGTTTGTTCAACGATCCTAAAATTACATTAAAACACAATTAGCTAGCGGCTTTACAATTTCGAGTCATTTTATGATTTTCGCATTTAATTTTTGTTGTTTTATTTCTTACAGATTATGAGCTAAATTGATTTTAAAAAATCACTGCACGTTTTATGATTCGAGTTTAGTTGATTAAAAAAATAACAATGTTTTTAATACGTTTTTCAAAATTTTTTAGGCCTACTTCTGTCATATGTGCAAATGAAGTCTTGCGTATTTTGTTCTCCACGCACTGTTACTATTGGCTATTGGAGCCATCATGTTTAGTCGTAGTTCTCAACCGAACAATTTTTGCGCAGTTCTATCATTTTGCGGCACGGTTCGCCTTCAAAATCACTATGGAGAAGCCGGTCATCAAGGGGGGGTGCCTTCGATTCGTGATCAAATTCTTCAGTGTGTAGAAAGCTACGAGGTTCTTTATGTGAAAAATTGCAATCAAACTTGTAAAGGAACATTTTGTCTTATTAAAGCAACATCTGAGCGCCTAAAAATTACTCCGTTGAACTCTTCGCGAAGTGCTGAATATCCGTCTCGATGTGTTCACTTTATTGGCTTATTGAAGGAAAATCCGAAATATGTTGTATTAGTTGCACGTGGTAAGAGAGAAAAGGAGGCCACGAGACCGAACAATTTTACATATAATGTATTCGGTGAGCTTCTCATATGTTGGTATTATAACTATAATTTAGGCGTATTTTGAGGCAATTTTATATGTTCGTTTCGATAAACTAATGGATATGCAATTATGTATTACGCACTACGTGCGTATTAAAAGGTTGAATTTTCCAATCAGCATGAGCAACTCTATGATTTCAGGTACAAATGCGTTGCGTGTTTCCTGGCGACTTACTTTTAGGAGCCAGTGAACTAATCTCTGCAACCTTCGTGTTATGCTCATGTATTTTAAATAGAGGACGTTCACAGTATTTTTGTCGTATAGTTGTTCTAGAGTCGTTCACGTGTCGCCGCCACTCTTGCTTGAGTCACGTTGCTGTTTGGCAACACGTTGCCGATGGTTCTGATATTGTTTCGATATTATTTAATATTTCACGGTCTTTTTTAATTCCGCTTATACCTTTATAATTGAATAATTGTTTTTTGTCATTCCCAAGTTTGGCTATTTTTAATTTAGTTTTATGAAGTTTTTAAAGTTAGAAAATATCATCTTGTTTTAAATAGATTGTGATGACGATGGCAACCAATGTCAAGATGCAAATAAGGTGATATTTTTGTCGTGTCATATGTTTCGGGTATTACCAGCACACCTACGACGACACGCTAATCACGAACATATCATTCGTGCGTTCTCTAGTTCATCTGACGGGACAAGCCAAAAAACCTTCACAAGTTGTATTCGTAACAGAGTGACCGGAGAGTGTGTAGCCTTTCCGGCATGTGCTGCTCGTTTGGTTGCCTCACTTCGAGGTTATTACATGCCAAATGGTGACCATGTTCCTGGTGAACTTGTTGGACTTGTGACATTACCGCGTGACGTAAATGTGACCGACAGTCTTTCTACTACCAACTGTAATAGTGATTTGTTCAACAATAAATCGGCTAATTTAAGGAATTCACAACATACCCTACAGGAAGCTGATACTAATTTTGAGTATTCAGTAAGAGTCAAATCAACCTCACCGATTGCTAGTACTTTTGCCGGAAATCTTTCGGAAAAGCTGAATGGACTAGATGTTTGCGCGCAAAATTTATATTGTGGAAAAGAAAATGCTGAAATTTTAAATGACAGTTCTATGAATGGGAGCGAGAAAATATTGAGTAGTTCAAAGCTTGCCACCGATATTTGCATCAAGTCATGTGACGATACTAGCCGATTGAATTTTTGCAATGAATCACCTGTTCTAGATGGCAGCATACGAAATATTGCAATGAATTTGGGTGCTGACTCATGCTCTTTTACGATGGGCAGTTTAACATCGATTAGCCCACCAACTATGTCTCAAATTTGCGAAGATTTAGTTTTCAAAGTGCCAGACATTCCAATTAAAGAACCTAAAGCAACAAATACATCTGCGAAAACAACATCTATACTGACCCATGCCAACTCAAAACTTGTTTGTCAAGCAGTTGACACGCGTACAACGACAGTTGAACAGTCCATGAAGGTGATCTACCTAGTTTTCTGTATATTTATTTCTTTCAAATAAATTTAATTTGTCGGTTATTAAATTGAAATAATTTTTAATTATCAGTATGATATGGTATAGCAGTGAACTATTTTAAGTATAAATATGTATCTAAACACATGGAATTTTTTTGGTCTGGTTTTCATTAACAGCCATCACATAA
Source organism: Eudiplozoon nipponicum (assembly GCA_029291075.1). Lineage (NCBI taxonomy): Eukaryota > Metazoa > Platyhelminthes > Monogenea > Mazocraeidea > Diplozoidae > Eudiplozoon > Eudiplozoon nipponicum. Next base: position 9,716 of record JAQBSW010008453.1, read on the forward strand.
GTATGAATTTCATGGTTATGTGGTGATAAAGCATCAGTATATTTAACACATCTAGTGTTGTTTATGTATAGTTATTATTAGAATACAACAACGAGCCGTATGGCTGAAAATTCTTCTTTACCTTCGGATAATTGGACGAAAAACACGTCTATCACAGTCCACTTTGTGTGTGATGGCCAGTTGTGCAACGGTACAAAGGGGATAGTACCGCCAGCTGCCCTCTTCAGTATGTTTTGTCATGGCAGGTCGTAATGACCACCGACGGAACCGTTTTGGCATCATAAATTGTTTTTTTATGAATAATGATTAGATTCATTCAGTACCAGATTCGGAAGCACACGTGCCAAAATTCGAGCCCTGTCCGCGGAACATTCTGGCCAGTGCGTAAAAAGTTCCCAATAGGGACAAAACCGGTTTACTGGATGAAATGCCCTTTCTACTCTATACAACTCGTAGTTCATACTGATATATGTAAGGAATTAATGGGTCAGGTATTTATATCAAGATCGCAAACTTGATTATAGTAATTGTTAGCCTTGTAATTTCTATTGATTTGGGTTGCGATATTGAATTTTACATTTGTAAGCATCTAATCTAGTACATTTTATATACAAGTAGATTTTATGATGATGTTTAGACGTTTCTAGCCTGTTGTTTGTGTAAGCATACACGCTTATGTTCAGGTATGCTATATTTATCTCTCTTAATGGTCTACTATACTTTATTAACTTGGAATAGTGTTTATTTGGCATGTCATGAGAATTAAATTATTATATTTAGAATAAATTTGCGACGTTTTGTAACTCGTACATTTTCCTTTTTGTATTTTCGATCGTTGGGGAAACTTTTCTTCATCTTCGAACAGTCTACAAAGACGCCTTTAGCGTTTCGCCGACGACTGAGCTCGATTCTACCCGGTCGTTATACGCCAGTGCTTATGCCGGCTTCAAAATGTCTTAATGTTGTTCCAAGCAACAGAAGTGCTCCAGTCTTTTGCTCTCCAGATGGCAGTTGTTTGAATCTCTCGTCATTCCGAGGCAATTTGGAGGGTGATAATTCATCGGATGACACGCCAACTCGCCAGACTCAACTAAGTAATGAGGTTGTATGTGACAGGACTGTTGCCGTTGATTATGGAAATAACGGTACATTGTCAAAATCATATAAGTTCTGATAATTTGAAATTGCATTATTATATAATTTCTCCATTTTATGTGGAACGTCATTAATGACGATATATTTTTTATGTTTGCAATCATAATTCTACACATTTACTTGATTTCCTTTATTTTTCTGCAAATGAGGCACCATTTATATCCGTTTTTTATGCGAAATTACTTTCCATCTTATTTGATAGATAAGATCACCGTAAACATTTGCAGATCATTTAATGGGTATCGGGATTTTACGTATCTTTGTTCATGTTATACAGCTTCTAGCTCTCCAGTGCTTCCTCTTGAGCATTCTGCAAAGTCATCCGTCGAGAAGCTGGCTGGGCGAGTTGCCTTGCTTCGGAGAGAAACCACTGCAAAGAAGCAAAAACGAAGGAACTCTCTGTCTAGTAGCGCTGAAAGCCGACCATCTGGATTTCATAATTCTGATCAGTCAAGCCTTTTATACAACACGAAGAACAGTGAAAATTATGCCGATATCGTAGTTCAATCAAATAAGCAAAAAATTGACGGTGACTTTAGTTTGAATGACCAGCAGATTTTTGATTGGCCGACTAATCTGCTCGCGGGACAGCTCTCATATCAAAGCAATAGGCAATGTGGCTTGGGCAAGTCGACATGTACACCTCCCGAATCCTCTGGTTCTCTACATTTGGGAAGGCTGCATTCTAAAATGAATTCGAGGAAGTCAATAAAACCACAAAAAGTTTTACCTGTTCCTTGTTCAGATGAAATTGTTTTAGGTTCGATAGACAATGGAAGTGGCAGCCTTTGTGTAGACATTTATGACAATGGACGTGAATTTTCTTCGTGTGGTACGTGTAGTACTGCTGCAAGAGAAATGACAGAAATTAACACTACTCGTGAAAATCTTGGCAATACTGAGTTTTGTGTTGATTACAGTATGAAATTGGGAAATTCCGGTCGACCGTCAGAACAGCGCGTTAAGGCCTGGGCTATTTCATTCGACACTCTCCTGAGAGATACTCGGGGTGTAAACTGCTTTAGGGTAAGTGGGTTATGATTGGATTAATTTAAGAATATATTCAATGCATTGCTAGACAACAGACAACTGTATACTTAGAGATAAATCTCACAGCAGATTCCAGGTGGATATGTGACCACCAGCAAATTCGTTTGTAGCCAAAGACTTACTTACATACAAATATATTATGAAGCAATAGACTCCATCTCACGGACAGGGATCTAGAAGAATGTGGAAACTCATCTTGACCAGAATTTTGACAATTATTGAAGTTTTATAGTGCCAATTTTGCTACATCTCTAGTGGTTGTATAACCTGTTTACTTTCTCATCCATTGAAGGTTTTATATTTGAAAAAAGTGTAAGAACAATGAAATTTAAAAGCATATTTTTTGCTTTTATGTATAATCAGTAAGTTATTTTATTAGTTTAGTTTTTTGCGAATAACGAAATTGTAAAGGTATCACTTGGATTGTAGAGATAGCCGGTGATACCCTTAAAAGTGACTATAATTTACAGATTGTGAAGAAGGCTTGTATGCCAACGCTGAAATAGATCTACAAAGACGCATTCTTAAATACTCACAAAGGCATGAAAATGCATGAATTACATCTGCAATGTTAATTCTGGTTCATAAACAAGTCTTTGGTTTACTCAGCTTCGACAAAAAGAATTTCACAATTACTGTCCTTGGCTTTTCGCCATTCTTCTTTATCATCATCATCATCATCATCATCATCATCTAGTACATCACAACCGCATACTTATGAGAATAAACAAGAAAATTATATAATATTAATAATGATAATAACAATTTAAGACAAAATTTTTTAAAAAACAAATACTATTTCGTGTTGATGAAGTTTCAGAACATTAAACAAAGGCAATACAATTAAAAAATAATTGATTGTGCTGGTGATGGTAACAATTCTTTAAATCAAGTTTGCGAGCTTGAAGTAAACACCAATACCATTGTATTTAACCAGTCGTCGAACAACATAACAAAACAATGGTGCACCTATTTAATGATATGACAACTGCTAGTAAATCCTAAGTGCAACTTAAATGGTTTGGTTTAAATTTTACACATGCATGGCTCGGCTTATTTATACTTTTATCATCTACATTGACATGTAATGTAACATTAGCAACAAAAGAGGAAACCGACAATTTAGTCTCGTCAAAGGACAGGCAAGAAAAAGATAAAGCGCCAAGCAAGGAAAGACGGACTCAACGATAAACATAAACTTTACAAATATCACAGAGTGAATGCACTCGGACAATGCAGAACCAAAACTAACAATCAAGAAAATACATAGACGAGAAGTAAATGTACATGGGACGTCCAGATAAGCAACTAGCTGACACAAAATGACCAGACTTCGGAAAACAAATAATCCACACGTGTCATGCATTATTTAACCTCCACGAACCAACATTCATTAGTTTGGAAACAGGGTATACTCAACGTTTATGTCCAGTTAAGCTTTTTGCATAATCTTTGCGGAAGAATGTCTCCATTCTTAGAGCACTGGATTCCGAAGCAGACGTTCCTAAGTTTGAGCCTTGTCCACGGTAAATTCTGGACAGTATGTGATGAGTTCCCAATAAGAAGTTAACATTTCTACTGGACGAATGACTTTTTCGACACTATACAATACTTAGTATATTCTGACAAATGTTTGTTCTTAGTGAGTCAGGTGTTTATATATATTTAAAAATTAATTTTATTTCATTTATTCAATCGGTGTTTATCTTCCTACTGGATATTCAAATATTAAGAAAAAACAAATTAATAATAAAGTGGATAACGGTCATTTATTTCGAGACTAAACTCCGCATTAAAATCATTCATTTATTTACATACTTGGTTTTCAATGGATTATGTGGATGGCAACAAATCTGACTCGGTTTTACTTCTATTTATTGTTTGAGCTGACTAGTAAGTGTGTATGTGATTGTAAAGCGAAGTTAGGTGGTCTCGAAATAAATGGCGATTATCCACGATTGTGAATGAAGTATTGCGTACATAGAAAAAACTAGTTCAAATAGAACCAGAAGTATAGACACAAGTCTACATGAAAGGTTGTTATGATCTCTTGTTCTCATGCGTTTAATGTTTACTGGTGATTTATCAATAGGAGCCACTTGTATGTTCTATACTCACCATATATTCAGTCAAAATATGGGGCAATTTTAAGTTAACTTCATATTAAGTCTTCGACAATCCCGCTTCCGAGGTAATTCACTTCCTGTACTATATGCCAAGCCTGGAAATGGTACCACCAAAAAGTTTTCGAGATACAGAGATTGCAATCGGTATCGTTATAATTGCTTGGGTTAGGGGTATCTTAATTATTTATATTCGAAATTTCTAAATATAAAAATGTACACTATACATATATATATATATATATACATATATATGTATATATATGTATGTATGTATATATATATATATATATATATATATATATATATATATATGTCATTAGTATACTCACCTCTTAGTTTTTGTAAAAAAATTCTTGGAGTTGGTATTCAATACTGCGTCTGATGCTTACTTGTTTGATGTGTGTGTGATCTGGTGTTGGGCTTCTCATTAGGAGAAGCCCGCATATCATTTCAAGTAATGTGGCAACATTGGACGATGAATTTGAACATAAACCTAGTGTAGTCCATGCAAAATGGTTTTTTATTGCTGATTTATTTTTATTTCTATAAAAATTATGATTATGATGATAAACTACTTTTGTATCAGGCAAGATTTGTTCTGTACTTAAATTATTTCTAATCAAGAAATAATTCGATCAGAGAATCTATCGGAAAAAAAATTACTGCTGAGGCAGGATGAATTCAACATTTAAGGCTTAAGCTCTTCTGTAAAATACCGTAATGGAGACACAGATGTCCATTTATGTATGTATGTATATCAGATATTTAGCTGGCTGACTACTTATATTATTATGTGTAATACTACATAGCATTAAACTAGCATAATATACTGATTGTTCACTTCTGTACAACAATGAGTTTCGAAGTGTTATAAATTGACTCAAAACCACTCGTTCCTAGTGAGGGATTGAGACTATTAATTTAACACTTTATTCATTGGCCTGCGTGGCACAACTAGTACATCTAAACGAGTCGTAAAGGCGCACAACCGATAACACCAAAATATGACAGTTAAATACTGTTTGTTGCGGATATCTAATATATATGCAAGTATGTATTAGGTGTTGCGAACTTAGTAACAAATTAGTTCAGTTGTGACCTGAAGGATAAACCAAAGGCAGCATGAACGGATAGTATAATCTCATGCACATTCGTTTCGTCCTTACTGGCGACTCATCAGTAGGAGCCGGTATTACGCCCTTTAACAAAAATATATTTGGGTGAAGTATTTGGGATAATAAGACGGTACAATCTCCTAGACGAATGTGTAAACCTGCAATAGTGAAGCTAACATCATATAAAGTCTACGACAATGCGACTTCAACGCTAATTCACTCTATATAATATATATATACATATATATATATATATATACCGAGTCTGTAAAGGAGACAACACTATGTTATTGTGTTACTAACCGATACCAACTTTGTAGTACCGAAAAAGTACATGGTACTAACACTATGGTTGTCGAGTCGGTACATGGTAGCAACATGATGGATATCAATGTATGCTTTAATTCACCGAAATTGAGAATTACAACTATTTCTGAACACCTGTTATTCCAGTAAATCCATACACCCTGGCCTTGATCGATATCAGTTATCACATTTCGCGGTACGCATGACATAGTTCAATTCAAGGCTCTATTTGCTGCCTATGGATTTAAAATTAGAATAATTAACGTGACAATTACCACTGAATGCTGTAATATGAATACAATTTGAGAGCAATTAATTTTCAAGCTCGTCTAAATTATATGTGTAAACGAATACGGTATTTTATGGTAACTATCTTTTATACATAATATAAGCTTCATGTATTCTTGGTTGTAAGAACTATTATTTATGCATTAGGACTGACACATCCAGTAACAAGTTGATTCACGTAGAACGAAAAGAATATTCCAAGGTAGGAAAAATGTGCAATCCTATGTAAAAACAAGTATTGTTCCTACTGACTACTCATCAGGAGGAGCCCGAATTTCATTTCAAGTAATGTGGCAACATCAGACGATGAAATTGAACATAAACCAAAGAATTTTTTGATACTGGCATTTTCCTACTTTACATTCTAGCGTAGTCCATGCGAAATGATTTTTTTATTGCTGACTTACTTTTATTTGTATAAAAATATTTTCTAACTATTTCAGAAATTCCTTGCCTCTGAATTCAGTGAGGAAAATTTGGAGTTTTGGGCAGCGGTGGAGAACTGGAAATCATCGGCACTAACTGAGGAGGTATGTCTGTATCTCACTATTTAACTTCTGTTCTCGAATTATTAAGATTTCGTCGACATTGGTTTTACTTTAAGATATTGAATCTGTGTCTGGAGTTTTCCAGGTGGTATAATTTTCGATTTGACAATTTCGGCCTGCGTTGCGTTTCGCCATACCCCCTTAGTAGATTTTTTAGGTGCGCCGTTAAAAGTTGGCTGTTAACAGAGAGCCATTCAATTAAACGAGCTTTAGCTCGAGACCTAACTTTCATTACCGACACCTTATTTACCGACTTGAGAAAATCCGTGGTACCAGAGTTTCGGGGCCAATAACGCGTAGATTGGATAGTGCATCCAATTATATAATGATCGTAGGATCCTTCATTCTGATTTCAGACCTGTGACATACATTGAATTAAATTTATCCAACGCACGTGCGCGAGCTTTTTTGTCAAACATGTTTAAATGATTGCACATCAAATGCGTCGACGCTAAAACATAAGTTCGGTTTAATGAATGGTATTTTACTTGCACTGTATTCGATATTTGGCAATCCTACATTGGGCTCCGTGCTATGGTCATCACTCACAATAATCACAGCATCTAAAAGAGTGTTATTATAATATTGAGATTAGAAAAGAAAAGGAAAAGGAGCAAAATCGGTTAAAGAGGTTTTTGAATTAGCTTATTTCGATTATCCACCGTGCGAGACTGAGCAGTTAAAGCGAGTTTTCTATTATGCGCGACGGCAGATGCTGTACGCTTATGTCGTATTTCGTATTGCTCATAGTCATGTGTGGGCAGCTTACGATCACTGAGTCGCCCATTCCTGGTAGGGATGGTGTGTATTGAAATTTTTCCTTCTCTCAGACTGTGCCAACCAAATATAATGAGCACTATCTACCTAGGCGTCAGTGTAGGAATTTTCCGTTAACAGCCAAAACTTGCTTGCTTTCATTCCATCAATCATTTGATACTATGTGTTACTGCATAGTTAAATCGACTTTTTGGCTTCACATATTACGGGATGATGGCTGTATCTCATTAGTCCCGGAAAGGTTCAAGCTACCCTTACCGGGCTTACTAATTAGTGCGTGCCAATTATCAAGCTGGAAGTTTCTATGATTGCGCATTTTCTCGGGCGTTCTAATGAAAATATTACGCCAACGACCACACGGAGATCTTAAATGAAACTGCAGTCATTTAGATGTACGTACATGTGTATCAAAATAAAATAATTTAACCAAGTTTTTTAGTTATGCATACACATAAACATGGACATGCGTGGCGTGCGCCAATAACTGTTATTAACTTCTCTATCTTGAGTACAACCCAGTGGTTTGAATAGTAATTTAACATGTGCATTAGTCTTTCGGACTTCTGGTTTAATCACTCATGGCATGTTTTTATGACGAGTGTTTCTGAATTATGGGTCTCCCCCATCTCAGTTACGTCATTTACATTGAGTGTGTTAAAAACGAATAGTTATTGCATGCAATTGATAAATTATTATTCAGCCACTCTGGTCGAAATTAGTTAGATGAAAACAACGGTTATGAAAATGTACACACACACATATATATGTGACACGCGAATATCTAATGAAAGGTCAGTCTGAGGTATATAAATATTATGACTAGAGGAAATAAAACACTTGCTTCATTTGTTTCGTGAGATGCAACTGATGAAGGCCTACGGTAAGATGGGCCGAAATATATTGCTAAAAGAAAATTACTGGAACAATGAAAGCTGCGTTAGTCAAAACGCAGATCAGGTAATTTCAATTAATCCAGGTGCGAAACACGGAAACTCCTTCAAGGACCTATGCTGTCTTGACAGAAGGCTTCGTGACGTGGTCCTTGTGTTATCCTCTTCGGAAACTTCATTTAATTAGCAGATTCACGATTGTATAACAACGACTATCATAGTCATGTGTGGTTTACAACCATATTAAAATTGACCATCATGCTAGTTATGACTGTTCTCTTTCTAGGATGCCCAACTACTCCGGGTCTTCGCGCAGCCTCTATCAAAAGATTTTATCACAGCCTCCAAACAACAGCTCTGTTAAAAAGATTATACTTTTCTGCAAGCCTTCAGCGAAGCCTATGCGTCAGTTGAATTCTTGGAACTACAACCTATAACGTATCCGTCCACATCTTAAAAGTTATGAAATGAATACTTTGGTAAGCATTACATTGTGTTCCTTAGACTAGACATGGGCATCTACTAGCTATCACTATTAACATCGAAGATCTTCAGCAGGTTGTAGCTTACAAGGTTCGCAAATTGTTTACAGTTAGCTAATTAGTGGTCGCGAAGTGTCGGCAAAAAATTATCTTTTCGAACTTGAGCATATATGACGTCTTTGCAATTAATATTTTCCCAATGATTTCAGAGTGCTTCTATTTAAACAATCTCAATCAACCAATTATTGCTCGAAAATGACCCATTGATCTTATTACGAAATCAAACTTAATGCATTGCTGCAGCAAACAAATATCAGTCTGCTGTAGATGCCTATGTAATTTTGCCATTTTAACAATGACCCTTTTAAAACCCACTGCGTGAGAGACCTGGATCGCTGTTTATATATGCTTTCTTATCTGTTTATTCGCATTGGAGAAATATTTACGAGTTTTTCCGATGCTTAATGAACTAAATTTGTATTGAGCTTTTGTCAATTGAACTTGTAACATCCTTCAGTACCAGATCCTTTCAAGTATTGAAGTACCGGAAGATATCAAGCTTTATCTTACTTTATTAGTATTAGGGAGCTTATGTTGGTTTTAACGTGATCCAGTAGAGGTTTATTTTGTGAGAATTTTAATTATTTGTCAGCTGTTCCTGGTAACGGTCACATGAGCCCTGTCGACATTATCAAGCTAGAGCCATCCCACTTCGCGTGAAACCTCGGATTTAATGAATAGTGACGGATGTGAATCAAACTTGCTAGATTTGGGAGACAATTATAGGCTGCTGAAGGAAGCTTTGGCCATGGACTACTTGGTTTGCAAGCTGCCTCATAGAAGGAAAGCTCTAAAACTCCTAGTAATTATACGACCCACACATAACTATAGTTATTGTTTGGCTTGCTTTACTTTACTGCGGCTGACTCCTTTTGGAGGATAAGCCGGCTCCACATTTCATGGAGTTTCTTGGAAATTTGATACAAGTGGTGTCCCCTCACCACTCGGCTTTTTGATCGAGGACGCACGTCTAGCCTTTGCACATCCAAGCGCAGTCTGCAAGGCAGCAGTAAGTTGCATGGTTGCCGGTGGCTGTTGAGAGCTCATTCGCCATTCGGAAGTACGGGGTACTGTCCAGGAGTCCATGTAATCCTGTGGCTGTTAAACCCTTTTGTGGCGGGGAACACACGCCGAGTCATGGTGCCGTCGTCGGGCTCATGTGGTATTTTATAGGAGATCCGATTGCCGGTCGGAAATCCACCACGCCCTGGTAACACCACCGCCATAGCCCCGTTAGCCCATGTACGATCGGCCATCGAGACATGGTTGACATCGTCGTACCACGTTGAGGAGGGGATGGACTTTACGACGGTTATTGTTTGGCGGTTAGGCATTGAATTTTGAAAGACAATAATGCTCTGCTATTTATACGGAGGATTATTTAAAACCATTAACTGAATCTGGAATACGCCTTTGTTTTATTGGATTTCTATAATTAGGCTAGGTCAGCAAGTGCCGGTTAACAAATGAAAATGTATCAAATTATAAGACAGCATATTAGATAAATAAAATATATGTAATAATATGAACAACTGACTTCATTGGTGTACTGATTGTATTTTCAATTGCATATTTAGTGTTGCACACATAGTAACAAATTAATTCAAACTGGACCAGAGGGGTAAAACAAAGTAGGCCTGAACGAAAAGTATACTCGAATGTACACATACTATTCGTAATTACGGGCGACTCATCAGTAGGAGCCGGTATTATGTCCTATACCCACTATATATTTAGTCAAGAAATGTAGGGAAATTGGACGGTACAATCTACTATACGATGTGTATGCAAGCGGCAGTGCAGTTAACTTTATATAAGGACCCGACAATGCTACTTTAAAGCCTATACATATATATATATATATATATATATATATATATATATATATATATATATATATATATATATATATATATATATATATACCGAGCTTGTAAACGGTACCTAAACTATGGTTGGTGAGTCGGTACCTGATAACAACACTATGATGGCCGAATAAGAACATGGTACCAAAGCTGTTTGCCGAGTCGGATTTAAGTTGAGAATTACAACTAACTCTGAACAGCTGTTACTCCAACAAATCCATACACTTTGAACAATGTAAGTTATCAAGTTTCGCGGTTGTCATAATAAATAATATATAAAAGTTTGTACTGTTTGTTGCGGAGACCTAATATGTATGAAATTGTGTATTAGGTGTTGTGCACCTAGCATGAACGAAATGTTAAATCTCATGTACACATACGTTTCGTAATTACTGGCGACACATCGGTAGTAACCGGTACTACGCCACATACCAACTATGTTTGTGTTGGCTGGAACACTGTCCAAGAAGACCGATTACACGTTCTGCTTACCGGAATATCGATGTAACTCTGGTGGAGCGCTGGAACTGTGGAGATTGATTTTTGTTTGGTGCGACTGGTTAAAAAAATTGGTGTCCATTTCAAATTTGCACATTTTCTGATTGCTTACAATCAAGACTTTATTCAAAAATTCTAATGGGAATATATTTTTCTGTTTTTCAACCTGCAAAATTCACGTTAGTTGTGTCACAATTAAATTGACTGACGTATAAAGATTTTCGTTTTTTTTGACATTTTCACGCTGATAATAAACTTTTTGTTATATCACCCTATTAATTGCTATTAACTAATAGATTGATTAATTGATTCTCGAATGATATAACTTTGATGTACGCAGGCGTCTAATTTAGAGGCACAACGTATATTCGATCAATTCGTTTGTCCAACCGCACCGAAGGCAATTAATGTCGACGCAGAGGCAATCATGCGCATCACGGAGGCAGTCAGCAGTACCACATCGAATCGGTCTTCACAACAGTCAACGCCTTATTCAGGTCGAATTTCGCCGTCTAACTTTGATATGGCTCAAAATCAGGTACTCTTTAACTGATTAATGCAGGTTTTTGTTCAATTCGGTCCAAAAGAGCTTATGCTTGTTCGGCAAAATTAGTTGAACTTCGTCATTGGTATTAAATGCGTATGTATATATATATATATATATATATATATATATATATATATATATATATATATATATATATATATATATATATGAGAGTCAACCAACTGTTCACATTGTTGGCTGTTACGTCTACGAATGTTATTTTCTCGAGTGTAGTTTTAGTTTCTCCTTGTTGTTTTCTGCACTTAAATTTTTTGCCAATTCGATCGAATTTAACACTAATTGATTGCGCGGGTGGTGGTAACAATTCTTTAAATCAAGTTTTCGAGCTTGAAGTTAACACCAATCCCATTTTATGTAACCAGTCGTCGAACAACCGCGGCTTGCGGTAGTTTTGTTGTTGTTTGACGACTTGTTAAATACAATGGGATTGGTGTTTACTTCAAGCTCGCATACATACACACACTTGCAAAACTGCATTAATACATAAATTAATAAATAAATTCGCAAACGCAATTAATTACACACATAGATATGGCTAAAAAATTATGCTTATCCATTGGACCATTCGATAATTAAGAATAGCGAAAATTATGGTCGGATATGGGAGAATAAAACTCGCCAATTACCTTCTTATTTTTCCTGGAGTTAATTTTTATTTGCACGGCAAATGATGACATCTATCAACAAATAGACTGAAACAATATAATTTGTTTTCAAGGTCGGGATTATTTTATTCCTGTTGTATGGCAAGTTCCATGATAACCCTAGAGTCATCCTGTCACCAGACTGGGCATTTATGAAATTAATATTATTTTTTTCATCTTTTTGTCAGACATATGATAATAGAGCCTAGCTTGCGTGTCTATATCTTTTAGCAATCTTAAAATTACATTTATTTTCTAATCATAGCTGGAAAAAATTGGTTGCATAACATGATGCGTATATCTAGATAAGTGTTAATATTCTAATTTTTCTTCTGATTTTTGTTTTAGCAGTTTATTAATTTTAATTTACATAAAGATAAATGGATGTTGCCAAAGTCTTTTTCTTTGGATATAGAGTGAATTTATGCGATATAATCGAAATTCTGTAAATTCTGTAAATTGTAGTTCAAAAGAAGTGTTGTGCGCAGCGGGATAATCAACATTTTCCTGAATACGTCAGTGTTTTTGCCCCTTATATCTCGAATCTCAGTTTCGAAAGCCTTTTTTCTAAGGTATACGCATCAAAAAAGATTTCGACTAGTATCAAAAAACAGTACCGATTTAATTTACCTGATTTATATTTATTGGCAGATCCCACAACTATTGCTGATGTTTTACTAGATAAATGTGAATCATGTATGTGTGTGCGTGATCGTATGTATAGACGAATGCTTCTAGAAATACTCGCGCGCACACTTTCATGGTGTACGTTTATATAATCAAACGTTAGTAACATTTATTACATTTCCCAATATATACAAATTGAAACTGTTTAAATGGAAGATGTACTTTGAAAGACATGTTGCGCGACAGATAATAGGTTAATTACCTTTTCTGTTGTACCCAACTAGGTATTTGCATCCATTGTCTTCAATTTGACACCGAATATTTCGACTTCCTGTTTTGGAAGCCTTTTTAACGGAAAGCATATCCCACAAAACAATTTGACAATCAATAAGTTAATTTGGAACGTGCACGTTTTAGTTACTTTTTATAAGGAACAAAAATATTGACCGAAATAAAGCAGCCCTTGTAGAAAACAAAGATCAGGTAATTGTACGAGGGTTTCTGAGAGCAAACTTTTCAGTGCTTAATTTCAGGAGTTTTTTGACGAAATTGCTTGATTGGAGATTTACTTCGCCAAAGATATTTTTTTTGTTTTATGAGATAGGCGATCTCTTTTCTGTACATGGCTTTGGCTAGCTTCATCCACTTGGTAGTTATGACTTTACCCATATTTGCAGAGCTTCCTCTGAATATGCAGCAGTGAAGCTTTGGATCTAAGTGAGTGTTATGACGATTATATTGTAAAATACATTTGGTGTTGGTTTATGGGTTTTTCCATACATACTTGTGTATGTGGGTACGGTTTGTTACAAATATTATTTATTTATTATATGCATGTCTTTAAATCTGAGTCAATGCATATGCATAATATTTACCTTACAAATATCACATCCATGCATAGGTGTACAATCTGATGCGAATGGATTCTTATAATAGGTTTCTTACTTCTAAATGCTACACTGATGAGTTGTACTGTGCTGCGAAGTTCAATCGTTCTCCCATGTCGATACGTTCTTCCTCAATAGAATCAGCCTCACCTCGAGGAACAGTAGTTCCTTCGTTTCTGGCATCAACCATATCGTCCAGGAATAAATTGTCACAGTTAAATCGGAGAGATAGATCTTTTCCGTCCAAGGAATCGGACGACGTTTTGTCGCCATTTTGCAAAACCTCGCAGCATCAACTTCGAAGCAGCTATTATCAAAATTCGGGAAGCGCGAAATATACTCATAAGAGTAACAGGTGAGTATATTCATTGTAAAATTCCCTTACTATTATATATATATATATGTAAGTATATATATAAACAGAGTCCTGCAATAAATATTTAGTTCAATATCACTTCTCTAAGTGGCATGGTATTTGTTCTACATCGATATAACGGCGATGGCTGGTTAGAACACTTGGTAAAAAGAGATGCCACATAGATTACACCTGTTTGAAAGGGTGAAAAAGGAATAAGCAGGAGTATAAACGAAAACTATGTGCATGCGGCAGAAGTGGCGCAGTGGATCGTATGCCACACCGAAAAAAATTGACACAGTTCTAGCCTTTTCTGCGGCTAATACTCGATGATATTTGATGAGTTCCGAATAATGACGAAACCCGACTACTGTCTGATTTTCCTTTTCTACACTTTCCTGACAAATGTATATATAATGGGATTGGTGCTTATATCAAGCTCGCAACCTTGATTTAAATAATTGTTATCACCACCCACGCAATCAGTGATCGTTTTATTATACTGAATGAATCCCCTTTGCTGCCCAATGCAAATCTTAGTTTATACTGTAAAATGAATTGATGTTTATATCAAGTTGAAAATTTTGGTCTAAATAATTAATAAATTTTGTTGCTTAATCATGGGCTGCAGAAATATATAAACGGAAAACAGTCTGTTGTACATTATCTACCATAAAACTTAATACTTTATGACGAAAAATGGCTGATGTTCCATTAGACCACCTAGTAAACGGTGAAGACAGCAGAGAATAATCTGCGTGTGACAACGAGAAGCATGCTTCAGTACTAATATCATCATCATCATTTCCAGCCACACAAAAGTCAAGTGACTAATGTTTCACTGTCATATAACCATAAGGAGTGAAAAAAAAGTATATAAGTGAATTTAGATAAATTATTATTGAGATTTACGAGAGAGGGAGAGGGGTAGAGAGAGAAGGAAAACCTTGCTATTATGAGTAAATTTATCAGGATAACTCACAGAAATGAGGCAAACTAAACCTGTCCACAACACCATTATGGCCAAGTTAGCATTCGGGCAAGGCGACATCAGCAACACAGCTTCCTTGCGGATTTCACCGTATCACGTCATAAACAAACCGAACCTCGCAGCTAACTTTGCCCTACTAAGAAAAGAAAGTTACGAAGATGATTCTACAATACATCTGCAATAAGATCGCCACCGAGCTCGATTCGCTGCCATATCGCTAAGGGTTTCTAACCAAGAACTGTGATTTGCACGAGGACCCCATCCCGGCAGACGAGTTGATCCTATACTACCCAATTTGGATGTAAGTGACTTTAATTGTTTCTGCCATGTCAAAATCTGCCCACCTTGTTTCTTACGCCAATTTGGTGCTGGATGAGAGAACAGAGCTCTATTGGGCAATCGGAATGAGGGCATACGCCAAACGTGACCGAGCCAACGAAGTTGATGGAGCCTTATTTGCTTTTCTAAAGACGAGCACTTATTGTCAGATCCAAACATACGTCTACGGATGTCAACGTTAGTTATTCGTTGTTGGTAACCAACATGTGCTATACTTCTCAAACAACGATGATCGAATGCCTGTAAGCGTCTCAGATCATCAACTCTAAGAGGCCAAGTTTCACTAGCGTATAGTAAGACTGCGCGTACAGATGCATTGTAAACACAACCTTTAAGGCAAAGTGAAATATTCGCGTTTCTCCATAAATGACGAAGGTTCGAGAAAGCTACTCTAGCTTTCGCGATCCGTATTCTCACCTCGTCGGACATATTGCCTACGTTATTGACAGAGCTCCCAAGATATGTAAACCTGTCGACTATGTCAAGATCTTCATTCTGCAGTCGCAACGTTGGAGTGAGTGGTGGGTGATCCTGTAACAGTATCTTACATTTAGAGGGTGCGAATTTCATACCGAAAGACGGAACAACGTCTGCTAATCTATTCAAGGTGGTCTGGGCAGCATGCTGGTTGTCGAATAATAGTACGATATCGTCCGCATAGTCAAGATCGACTAGTTTATCTCCCGGGAGAACTTCAACTCCAGCGTCCTGAATGTGTGGGAGAGTGTTGTTCATAATAGCATCGATTACAAAATTAAACAAAAATGGGGAAAGTGGACAACCTTGACGAACACCACTGCTGGTTGTAAAGTTATGCGTTAATTCGTTGTAGACTTTAACGCGACCAGAAGTATTTGTGTAGAGCGCTCGTATAATGTTAACAAATTTTGTGGGCACACCGCTTTTCGACAAGATATGGAATAAAACATTGCGATCCACCGAATCAAATGCACCCTTGAAGTCTAGAAAGACGGCTATTGTGGGACGGTGATATAAATGTTTCTGTTCGAGAACGCCTTAACCCAAAAATATTATCTAAACAACCTCGTCCGGCGCGGAATCCGGCCTGTTCTTCTCTTGTATGTACTTCACGTGAAGCGATAAGACGACGTAGGATAATCGAAGCAAATAACCTTGGTACGACCGGAGTCAAACTTATACGACGATGGTTATCGCACGAATTACGATTGCCTTTTTTGAAGATGGGAATGATGGTCGACTCATTCCAGTCAAGTGGTACGGTTTCCTCATTCCATATAGTATGAAAAAGTTTGGTCAATGCTCCTGAAATTATATCGCCACCATCCTTAAACAATCCCGGAAGCAGATCATCGGGGCCGGTGGCTTTGCGGCGCTTAAGAGATAGGATTGCATCGCGTACTTCTAACTAGGATAGTTATTCGGGACTAAAATTCCACACTGTTGATGCAGACATGCTTTCGGGAAGCGGAACTGACGCGGGTGGCCATGAAAATTGATCTCTAAAGTGTTCAGCCCACCTGTCAAGATGACTTATTTTATCGGTTATTAATTCGTTGTTACTATCATTTATAGTTTCGCTAACTTTTAACTTTCTCGGACCTGTTGTGCGTATAAGTTGGAACAAACAGCGACTGTTACCTGACGCGAAAGCTACTTCCATTTCTTCAGCCTTTCTGCTCCAAAAGTTTTCGAGATCGCCTTTTAGACTGCGCTTAAGTTGGCGTCTTATATTGCGACGGGTATTATTATGAGTCGATCCAGGTGGAATTTGGCGCCTTATTTCGAGTATCTCCATAGATTTTACAGAGAGCCAGTGATTATTTCTACGGGGGCCTGCTATGCCACATACAGTAGTACCTGCATTGTGCATAGTGGAACTTATCTTGGACCAAAGTATATTCGGATTTTCGCTATTCAGACCAGTTAGATTAGCCTTAAGAATATTTTCATAGTTTTGTCGGATGGACGGTTGTTCGAGTTTTCCGACATCAATTTGGGGTTTATTCTTAATTATTTTCCCGGAAAATTTTAGAGCAAATCTACAACGGAGAAGTGCATGGTCCGAGTCGACATAATTGTTCCAAAAAGAGCGACAATCCTGGATGCAACCACGCCATCTATAACTAATTTCTACATGATTTAATTGAGTCCATCGTTGTCCGGGTGCTGGAGGACGCCATGTAGCACAACGTTTAACACTACGTCTGAAATTTGTACTAAAATATTGTCTATGTTCAGCGCAGCTATCCAAAAGCCGTTCACCATTATCATTGCGAGTCGAGCTTAGAGTGTATCTTCCACCTAAATGAAATTCTGTGTTGCTTAAGCGACCAACTTGAGCATTCATGTCACCCATAACCAGGACTATATCCGAACTTCGTGCTTTACTTAGTAAGGAGCTTAATTCAGAGTAAAAAGTGTCCTTGCTTTCTTCTGTGCTACAATCGGTAGGAGCATATGCAGATACAACGAAGAGGCAACGATGATAACGGTTTTATGCTTTTATTTTAGTAGATGTATTTAAACGTGCCGCACACAATCGACTATTTAAAGGGATCCATTCAATTAAGCAAGCTTCAGCTCGCGCGCTAAGGGCAATACAAACGCCCCATTTACCGGCTTGAGAGGACTCTGTGGAACCAGATGTTCGAAGCCAATAACGCGTAGATAGGGATGGTGCAAGTAGTTCTGCAATACACGTAGGATCCTGTATTCTGGTTTCAGATACGCAACATATGTCGATTTCTAATTTATCCAACGTACGAGCAAGAGATTCTTGCTGTCCAAGTTGTTTTAATGTTCGCACATTAAATGCGCCTACGTTAAAACCTAACTTAGGTTTAATGAATGATCGTCTACAAGAACCATTTTCGATATTTGGCAACCTAGTATTGGGCTCAGTGTTATGATCTAAACCAACCATATTTATAGTATCTAAAAGAGTGTTATTGTAAGATTGAGAAGAGGAAGGGGAAGGAAAGGACGCAGAATCGAATATAGAGTTGGAGTTGCCTGCAGTAGCCTGTTTTCGCTTATCCACCCTGCACGGCTCAGCAGATAAGGCGACCCTTTTTATACTGCGCGACGGCCGATGCAGTATGTAATTATTGTAAGTTGTACTTGTCATGGTTATATGTGGACTGTAAAAGAACACTAGGTCGCCCATTCCTAGTGATGGTTTTATTCTGAGTTTTCCTTCTCCTAGATAGTCTGCCAACCAAAGCTGATGAGCACTATCTGCCCAGATGCCAGTGGCCAGAGTTTCCTTCAGCAGCCGAAACTTGCCCTTCACGTCTGGAACGCTTGCTCTCATTCCGTCACCAAACTCGAGGCTTCACATGAAACGGGATGATGGCTGTCCCTTTATGGCCCGGCAAGGTTCATGTTACCAATCCCGGGTCGGTACTAATAAGGTAGCGTCACCTAACAACTTCCTTCTTACTTGCCGTAGAGTTTGTGGTCGTTTGCACGGCAATTTTTGACATTTACCGGCAAAATCGACTAACACATCAATTTGGTTTCGAGGGAGGAAGAATTGTTTTCTCTTAGTATCGGAAATGTCTATGATAACGCTATCGGGTACAAAACCTACTACTATTGATACGTCTCCTAATACTGCTGATAATATTAGTACTATTAATACTATTCAGATTGACACCAGCATAATTTGCTGTTGCTTCACATTTGCATGACCATGGAATTCATTTTTACGTATGAGTTGTAGGTCACCTGTTACTAGAGGAGATTGAAACTATTAATTTGGCCTCCTTTCGTTGATCTGCCCGCTATAGGAAAGTCTAGAAGTGCTTAAGCGTCGCTGTTATAGCCGAATGAGTCAGAAAGACACACAGGCGAATACACTAAAAGTTAGGTTCTGTCTTAAGTTATGGTATGACTGGCTAAGGACCGCTGGTCGTCAGGCAATAATTTCTATGGCTAAGCGCCATCAGATTGTGTTAAGTTGCACTATACCCGGGGGAATGGAAGACAAATGTGACTGATGACGCAGAATATGCAATGCATCGGCATAATTTTTGCTGGAATGTACAGAATTTATTTATAGCTACCTCTGATTGCCCTTGAGTGTTCCTATTTATTCAGACGTAAAGACTTAGAAACTTCAGAAGTCTTGCATACCGGAGAACTATGTCTAGTTTTATTTATGTTTGTAATACTTTTCTTCATGATCTCGGCTAGATTTATATCGATCAACATTATGGCTTCTTTTCGTGTTAGCATTGAATAAGTGATTGCTTTTTCTCAAACTATTATTTTTGGTGCCTGTCTCATGGGAAAAAATTGAATTAAATTTTACTATCTATAAGAAACGTTATTCACATTTATTAGACTTTTTTGGAAGGATTATAATGATACTGCTTTTAAGGCTGTCATATGGATGCTCTACCTGAATTAGGAATGATTTGATTGCTTGGTTACCAAATTTCAAATTAACTTGTGTTCAACTTGTGATTTATTACACAAGTTTCAATGTTTATCTATTAGCATAAAAGTACAGCGGCTTTAAACGTGACTAATTTCTGTGCAAGAGTTGCATTTCTTTTACTACGTTAATGGTGTAGCTTACTATAGGGACCAACAGCTGACTTGTCTTTACAGTATGACTTCTGTAATGTTACAGTTCACCCAATCTAAATGGATTGACTGCCTCTCAATTGCCATGAATAATCTGAGAAAAACAAGATTTCCTTTATTTTAGGATTTAGAGACACGCATAAAAATCATTTCTAGCCTATACAACGTTGTCGTATAACTATTGCCAAAAACAATTCTCATTGAAAATATAGGTTAACATAACATAACTTATAATTTTGCATGCTAACCAATAGCTCAAGCGTAAGACATAATTAAATAGTTTCTACGCAACTATTTCTTTATGCTATTGTGTCAAGCTATGTGACCTAATTCATGAATTTTAAAAAGGGCACAAAATAAACACTCATAGACCAAGTTACTAAAAGAAAACTTAATTAAATATTTTATAGTGTTTATGGCTGTGGGTTGTCTTTAATAATAGTGAGCTAAAATATATATGATAATGATTAGCCAGAGTCGGCTTTTTTTCTTAACTACTATAACGCTTATTTATTTAGACGGTCAGCTCTGTCGGGTTGTACTGCTATTCCTTTCTCCTCGACAAAATGCAGGTAAGTCGTATTCAGCTAGATCTAAACCAGAGCTTACATTCGCCTTACCATCTTGATGAGAATCCTCGTATATCGCCATTTCGTAAGTCATTGTTTATCAGGGGCACTTGGAACGTGTGACTTAGTGTTCATTTATAACCCTGACATAAGTGTATTGTGCTGGTGTAACGCTGTGCAGTAGTCGTAGTAGTAGGGGAAGATCATTAGCAGAAATAATTAGCGTGATGCTGAAAGCACTACTCACTTGCCGGGCATCCGCATAAAATCAGTTCTTGATGGGCGATCTTAATCTGTTGTGCAGAGTAAGAACTCCAAGTATCCGGTTGATGATGCTAGTCTCTTCTCGACGAAGATTTATCTTCTCAGTTCTAGGCGGACGGATTATTAGCTTCATCCGCCATGCATTCAAATACCAATCCCACCACCTGGGAGGTGCCGCTTTTTTCTTTTTACGTAGATTCGTAACAATGATTAATAGACGGTTATTAGCCTCATCACTACATACACAAATAGCAATAGCCACTATCTTTGTGGTGTTGCTAGTGTACTCAAACAAGAGCCGTTACATCACTTCTTAGCGGACGGCTATTTATTTTGCTACCGCGTACAAAAATACCAGTACCAACCGTCAGAGTTGTTTTTACATAAAAGCACAAAAAAAATGTAATTTTTGAATTTAAACAAAAAAGATCAACGTCAGAAACATAATGAAATAGTTTCTACGAAAATATCTCATTATGCCATTTTGATCACCTGGGCGACTTATTACACAAACCAAATTTCCAACACGAAAACCTAACTTAACAGCGCATCGTCGTGTGTAGTCGCAAATAAAAGCACAATACTTTTTTACATAATAGTTAAAAATGTTGTGCTTTTAATATACTTTGTTAAATAACATTTTTTATATATTTATTGTGACGGATACCTAATACAAGCAATGCTAGTAACAATTTAGTTCAAATAGGACTGTAAGGATATACAAAAGTAAGCATGAGCGATATAATCTCATATGCACATGATATTCGTGCTTACTGGTGACTCATCAACAGATACAGGTACTATGTCATGTTTCCACTATATATTTTGACAAGGAATGTCGGAGAGTTTGAAAGTACAGTTTCCTATAAGGATATTTATTAAATCAGTAATGAAGTTAAATTCATATAAATTGTTATATATATATATATATATATATATATATATACTCTCTGCTCTATATATGCTACTCTATATTGTTCTGAATCACAGTAACAAGCACAGCAAACGGGCAGAATGATTAGACAAGTCAGAAGAAAGATATACATGCTAAAAGACAAAACAAAACATGTTAGTATACGAACGGTGTGAATATAAATGTGTGTACAAATAAACAATCATATCATTCTCCTCCACTGCGATTTGTAGCGTAGCGTCAGAGTCGGAACAAGACTGTTATAGTAACAATTCAAAGAGGATTGAGAAAACATAGTATTTAAACATTTCCACTTCGTAAGTTATAAGGATGAACACGTTGTTGTTGATTGATAAGGTTTTCGAGATTCTCTGATAGGTCACGAGCATTTGAGTTATCCGTAAATTCACCATTTGCCTTAACATTATCATTATCGGTATCGTCATTATAGGAGGTTTGTTCATCAGCAACAACCGGTTCAATTTCACGGAGTCCCATATTAGTTCCAGCTTCATTCATCAGTGCGTCGGAGCCTTTCGGGGCTAATTGACGGATAGACACTGTATCTTCTCTTCCATCAGAAAAACGAACATGCGCATAGTTAGGATTGCAATGAAGTAGTTCAACTTCTTCCACAGAGGGGTCATATTTAGAAACTCTAGCATTCTTCTTGAGTAAAACTTTGCCAGGAACAGAAAGCCAGGTTGGGAGTGTGGTACCAAAAGTCGACCTTCTATTGTGTCGAAAAAGACGCTCGTGAGGGGTTTCGTTGGTAGATGTGCACAATAATGAACGGATTGAATGTAATGCGTTCAGCAGCACGCATTCCCAGTTTTCAACTGAAAGCCTTTTTGATCTGAGAGCGAGAAGGATCGATTTCCATAAGGTACCATTCATTCTTTCTACCTGTCAATTTCCTTTGGGATTATAAGTAGTCGTTCTACTCGAAGCTATACCTTTTTCCCGAAGAAAATTTTGTACCTCGGTCGACATGAAGGAAGAACCTCTGTCTGAGTGAATGTACGAAGGCGTCCCAAACATTGCGAATATTTGACACAGGTGAAGTATGACGGTGTGACTGCTAAGGTCAGGACAAGCAAATGCAAAGGGAAATCGAGAATATTCATCGATGACCGTCAGTAAATAACGATTACGAGTTGATGAAGGAAGAGGTCCTTTAAAATCGATAGATAACCGCTCAAACGGTTGGGTAGCTTTGATTAATTGGCCTTGAATTGCCGAAGGAAATCTGGGCTTGATTTCAGAGCACACTTCACAACTCAAGGTCATTTTTAGAATTTCATCAATAGAATATGGTAAATTACGAGATTTCACAAAGTGGAGCATACGAGAAATTCCAGGATGACAAAGAGAATCATGTATTTGTTTTAAATCCAGTCCATTTAGAAGCGCACCACAACAGGATCGACTTAGTGCATCTGCTGCTTTGTTATCTTTTCCGGGTCTATAGACAACATCGAAGCTGTAAGGTGATAATTCCATTTTCCAGCGCAAAATTTTATCGTTCTTCACTCTTCCTCGATTTTGATTGCCAAAAATAAAGGAAACAGATCTTTGATCAGTGACAAGTTTGAAATGATTAACAAAAAGTAAATGCCTCTATTTTCGAATAGCTTCAACCACGGCATAGACTTCTTTTTCAACAGCTGAGTGATATTTTTCAGATGGCGTCAACGTCCGAGAGATAAACGCCACAGGTCTTCCATCTTGGTTCAAAGTGGCAGCAATAGCTACGTCCGAAGCATCAGTTTCGACGACAAACGGAATATCACAACGAATAGAAGCTAAAGTTGCTACGGCTAATTCTTTTTTAAGATCATCGAAATTTTGTTTCACAGAGACGGGCAAGGAAAAGTTCGATTATGAACGAGTGAGTGAATTTTATCGGAGAAGTTGGAGATCCACGGCGAATAATAAGCGAAAAATCCCACAATTCTTTGTTGCGATTGCACATTCGACGGTGGTGGGAGATCTTGTAAAGGCTTTAATCGGTCAGGATCAGGTTTAATTTTTCCATTCGATATTTGAAAACCAAGAAGAGTAATTTCTTTAGCTGCGAAAATGCTCTTTGATTCATTTAAGGTCAATCCATATTTTTTAGCGGCATTAAGAAATTTGTTGAGATTTGTTTCGTGTTCAAGCGTATCTCTCCCGCAAACTGTCACATTGTCCACATAGACAAATGTATCTGTGAGATGTTCCTGTGCGATTATATGATCCATAGTTCTTTGGAAACATGAGACACCATTCGTCACTCCGAAGGGAATGCGACGGAATTGAAACAAGCGTCCACACGCTTCGAAAGCAGTAAATACCTTTTCATGTTCTTGGATAGGTATTTGGTGGTAAGCGCTTTTGAGATCCAAAGTGCTGAATATATGATATTTTGAAATGGTTTCAGCCATTTGGTCTATTTTCGGCAAAGGATAGGCGTCTAAGAGTGTGAATTTGTTGACCGTTTGG